>BQNB010033931.1:0-51960 GCA_026074375.1 Tanacetum coccineum
ATCCTCAGTATAGGTTGGTTGACAAAGTGCCACGCCATGATCATATGTGATAATATATATATATATGTATATATATGTATATATGTATATATATATATATATAAAAAGATAGATGGATCCTTCAAGATGTACAATGACTACCGAAAATTTAACAAGCTAACCGTGAAGAACCTTTACCTAGTATAGACGATCTTTTTGATCAACTACGAGGATGTAGCATCTACTCGAAAACCGACCTAAGGACTAGCTACCACCAACTAGAGAAGGTTAATGAGAAGAACTACACGACACACGACCTAGAATTTGGAGAAATAGTACTTACTCTCAAGATTTGGGAACACTACCGATATGACCTGAGTATGAACTCGAACCCGTTAAATCGCTGGAAATCCTTTAAAAAGATCTCGAAACACGATCGTGTCTTACCACTCAATAGAATCTTAAAGCCTCGCTTGAACTACCTTATCTCATTCTTAAGTTATTACTTTTCCCGTGAGCTCCTCCCATTTGTTGACCTTTATTCTGGGGGTATTGTTTCTCAAAATGTCCACTCTCCGCAATGTACATGCTATCTTTCGTAATTAGCTTCCGTGTCATGAGCTTAGTGCAACGTAAATACCCACCCCATTTTATGTGAAGTTATATCTCCTATAACTGTCACATATGTTTTGAAGTCTTGTGGTCCATACTACTTTGGTTGTACGTTTCTGATTACTAAACACTTTTCATAATACTGTGAGTGAAGCATTATTTACTAAACGTTTTGGATACTCGTAAATGTTTTGCTTAAACCTATGGATTCACTCAACTTTATGTTGACCGTTTTTAGCATGTTTTTCTCAGGTGATTAGCTTTGGACTTCGTGACGTGCTATGTGGAGTCTAAGTGCAATATGATACCTTTTATCAAGACTTTATTATCATTCATACTTGTTGTCTTTTGAAAACCAAATTATGCTTCCACTACATTTCTCTTATGCTTCCGCAAATGTTTAATTTCTTTTAAATCATGTAAAACTTATCTATTTTTAAATAATGCAATGAGTTATCATTTTCAAAATGTCTATTAGTGGTCGTTCTCTCGTGCCTTGTGTTCGAAATATGATGACGTCACGCCTTCGGACACGTATTCTGTCCAGGCCCCGTCTGGGGGGTGTGACAGATTGGTATCAGAGCTAATGTTATAGAGAACCAGGTAGAATATCTAGGTCTGGTCTATAACCAGTATGTGATCTTTACATGCTTTTATGTGTGCCTTATATGTGTTTTTGCTATGGCATATGCTTGAGAACCATTTTTCCTTGAGCATGTTATGATATGGGTTTACCTCTGCCTTGCGTTTATTTTTCTCTGCGCTTATCTTTTCTCTACGGTCATCTTTTCTTTGCGGTTTACGTTTGCCTTACGTATATATCCTCGATTTCATATATGGAAGTTGTATATATGTATATATATATATATATTATATTTATATATATATATAAGATTTTCTAAGACATTGTGAGGGATGCAATGGTCTCGAACTTATTTTTCATAACCTTATACAATATCGTTTTACACGAAACCCGTTACAGTTTTGTTTCCATGGAATTATGTGTGAATCTAAGTATTACAAGTCTTGTATGGGCGGGACTTGTAATAGGAGGATTGATACGATAATTGCTATGTTAACTCGTTCATAAGACCTTTATCTTATTTACGTTAACCGTATAGTCGTCAACTATTTTGAACTTTTTGTCGATCTCGCCTAATTGTGTTACTCCCTGTCTCCGAAGATGAGTTTTAAACACCCATTTCATACTCATTAGAGCACCGGCATCATCATGTCATCCACCACCTTGAAGATTATGTGAGTACGCGTATTGCATCAGAAATTATTAAGTAGACTGATTTATAATCTCTTTATTTGAAAGGATTGGGATGCCTCTGCATTTAAATAAATAAATTGTAAATCACCAAACCATAAGTTTATCAATTCATTATTTACATAAATTAGGACGCTTCTTTATGAAAATAATAAATTATAAATGAGTGGGCTTAATGGTATCCAGTATGACACGAGTATGAACTCAAACCCGACAATCACCAGAATCCGTTAATAAGGTCTAGAAACGCAATCGCGTCTTACCACTCAGCGGAATCTGAAGGCCTCACTTGAACTACCTTATCACATTCTTGAGTTATTACTTTTGCCATTTCAAATCCTTACGATCATGAACCGTTTGTGGAGCTAACCGACTTTTGCACTCGTGAGCTAATGGATTTGATTCATCATCGAACTAACGACTGCGTGTAATATTCCGCCGCCTATCGCATAAGCTCTCCCGCGAGCTCCTCTCATTTGTTGACCTTTATTCTGGGATATTATTTCTCGAAATATCCTCACTCTCCGCATTTCCATCACAGTTTGTTATAGTTATTGTTGCTATGTATTCTTATACTTTCGATTCGCGACTCCATATGTTTGTGCTATGATTTTCAAATAATTAAAGTGAATAATTATTTTAATGAGGGTTTTTGATGATTTCGGATATATAAATTGTTGTTGTTGAGAGTATGTGAGATTTCTAAGTTGCAACAAAGATGGCGATGAGGTTAGGCTAGTATTATAGTGGATTTGGTTGATTTGTTTTGGCGTAAAAGAATTTTGGATAGTTTGGAAAATATGGCGGCATTATGGTCAAGTTTATGGTCAAGTCTATGGTTGATTTATAAAAATATGGTTGCTAGGCGAGTTTTAAATAAGGGTAAACGAATGTTTAAAAATGTTTCGAAAGGTTTATTAAGTGCCGAAAGTCTTTGAAATATTCGTGGAGCTTCTTAATATTAAAACGAAGGTTTAGGAATTGTTCTCAAATGATAAGTCGTTGCCGCTGGTTGTTTCTAAATATAGCAAGTTTTTATATATTTAGCGAGCTAAGGATTTTGGTTAGACGCTAGTATTTCACTAGTTCGTTTTTGGAAATATGGAAACGATTAAATTAGGGGATACTATTAACGTCCCAAAACTAAAAACTTTCCTAAAATGGAAACTTTCTATAAATAGAAACTTTTCGTAAGAACGTCGTAACATCTTCATAAACTTAATAAGTTCGTAAAACGCATTTTGTTGACTAAACTAAAGCACAAACATATATGGTTGTCTATTTAGTTATTGAACGTTGTGTGCAACGTTCCGTCATTATTATTTTTTCTCGTTCTACGGCGCGTCCATTTATTAAGTCGCGGTTGGAGCCGTTTGGTTATACCTTTATTCACATCGTCTGCTTATGGTGTGTTGAGTCATGATTTCCTCCTCGTGCTTCCTAAGTAAGTTGAATACTTACATTCATTAGCCTCGTCCAATGTTGATCGTCGAACCTTACAAATATCAGAAACCATACTCTGCCTTTAAACATTTGAAACCCTTATACAGACATACCCACGCGCCTACACTCTCTCCTTTGATATTTTCACTATTAAGGGAATTTCCTTACAACACGTTTATATCAATCATAAATTATATTTTTCTAACGTACTTATTCTGATGGGTGGAATATCCTGGTCAAACCTAGCCAAAATTTATGTATATTAAGAAGTGTCGAAAAATCAAATTTTGCTGAATAAAGTTATCAACGCCATGTTTAAAAACGAGTTTATTAAATCTTAAATCTCTTCTTGGTCACGCAATCGGTTAACTCAAATCGAATCCCGGGACGGGATTCCTTTAAGGGGGAGGTAATGTCACACCCGACAATTTTTGGAATTTTTAAATGACAATTTTGCCCTTTGACTTTTTGGTTCCGACTTGACTTTTTGACCTATTTTTGTCACGTAAAAATGATTACCGCGTAGCCGGTAAATTTTTGAAACATATTTAAATAATAAATCATAATTACTATTATTATCTCTCATTTACAAATTTATTTTTCAAACTTATTTGACTTGAAAATGAGAAGATATATGTTATTCCTAAGTTGACTTATCAAAAACGACCCGCCAAAATGAGTTATTAATTATGGAGTATACTAGCGTTTGACATAAAACGCCATTTTGGACAACTTTTCAGTTTTACCCGAGACCGGAAACCAAGTAGAAAATGACTAAAATAGACTCGCAATGTTTTAAACGCCGCACGCAGCGCGTACCGACATAAACATAATTAAATTTATATTTAATTATCACTTTTTATTAAATAAAAATATTTAATAAATTATTTTAGATTTTATTCAAAAACGTTTGTTTAAAAACGCGAATACTCAAATTAAAGTTTTATTTTCACGGACAACGCTTACCCGTGATACCCAAAATAAATAATAAAGATTTTAAAAATATTTTATAAAACATTTGTAAAATACTAGTCATGTAAATACTTATTTTTATGGGAAAAATCATTTGGAACGCAATGGCGCAATTTTCGTGTTTTGAATCGTCCGTTAACTAGTTTAAACGAGTCCCGAACCAATACTTTACAAAAATTACACTTTAAGTCCCTGTAGGAATAAACTTTTACCCTAAACTATACTACACATGCTATATTTTTTCAAACTTTTGGATATATATAGTTAGTCATCTAGGGTTTTCTCATTTGTTAACCTAGCATCCACACATATACATCTTTTCTCCCTCTCTAAACATTCCGGCGCTTCCCTTTCTTTTCCGGCCAGATTTCGGCCACCTGCCGCCGTGTCTAAATCGTCACCCACATCATCGCCATCATCCGAACCACCTTACCACCATATCCATCTCGTCGCCACCACACCATCCCTACCACAGTCGCCACCACCTCGGCTGCTACTTCACGACAACCACCACTCCACACCACCATCACCCCCATCCCTACCACAGCCGCCACAACACACCTCCATCTACCACTATTTCCTCGCTACGCACGCCACCACCATCATCTCTTCGTCACCATCACCCCCATCACCACATCACCTTGTCACTCCACCACGTCCATCACCTCCATCGCCACTCCATCACCACAACCAACACCATGACGCCACACCACCCCCCTCATCACCGCCACCGCGGCTGCACCACATTGGGTGCGTTTAGATGTAGTAACACACTAAAGGGTGCGTTTGGGTTAGCAGAAAATCGAATAGGGTGCATTGGGTTATTAAAACGACCCTAAGGGGTGTTTTGTTCAGCAGTTAACACCCAAGGGAGTGTTTGGATCCGAGTTTAGAGTGCGGGCACGCATAGGTTTTGTGGGTTGATGTGTATAATCGGTTTATAAATATTGCAAGATTTAGAAAATTTAAAACCGGATTAAATGGCGGTTAATGGTTAAATAAATATGTTATATATTATTTTCATTTTTGTGTTTAATAATCTTTAGGGTGCGTTTGGATCTGCATTTTAACTGCCTTTAGGGGCGTTTGGTTTGCTGTTTAACAGCTTTAGGGTGTGTTTAGTTCGCTGTCCAACGACCCGTAAGGGTGCGTTTGGCACAGCAACTCTAACGGGAGCGTTTGGTTTCTGTTTAACCATCCCAAAGGGTGCGTTTGGGACAGCAGCCCCTAATAAGGACGTGTTTGTTTTAGCAACCTTTAAGGCGTGTTTGATTTATTTATTTTGTTCTTATTCAGTATAATCTAAATATATATTTTTTGAAACACACGGATAATTGCAACATTTATTGATTAAGGGAAAAACGTTGAGTTTTGTAAAAATGGGAAAACGTTGTATAAACGAATAGGTCATGCCGAAATTTATAGAAATTTCTATACATAGTATTTTTCGTTTAAAACTTTTATTATCTTGGAAACCCGATAAAAAGGATTAAGTTATATTGTTTTTAAGAGTATTAAAATTGTAATTATACAATAAACCGGTAAATAAACGGAAGCTATACTTTTACAATCGAGACAACTAGTTTAGTTAAAACGCGTAACGAAATCTTAAATTATAAAATATTATTTTATAATTCCCGACTAATAGACAAAATAATAACTTTCGTAAAAACTTTGAAAACATTATTTATATAATTCGTAACTTTAAAACGTGTGTTTACTTCTAAGCGAGAACTCTTTATTAATTTAGTTAAGTGATTTCTGAAAACGTGTCGAATTATACTGTTACAATTATTTTCTCACGTTTCTTATATAATACTTTTATAGTATTATATACTACGACTTATTCTTTTGGTTGTTTGTTTTTATTATATAATTCACCATATGGATGATATAATTGTTCCTTTTTCATATGTAATATATACGGAATATATTACATACTTTACGTTTGCTTTTCGATTTATTTTATTTAACCAACCACCAAACTCTTATAACTTGAAACCTCAATCCTTTATCAACGTGACGCGTTGATGTACTCATCCATCAGAAAACCCAAATTCATCATCCTTACGTAGTGGGATATAACCGTTTAGTTAAGCTGCATCTTCTTGGTCGAGCCGTTCCGTTTTTCGTCTGTGTTGTGCTTATTATTTGCATTTCTGCTAATTGTTCTGCAACATCAAGGTGAGTTCATAGCCCTACGTTTTACTACTTTTACTTTACTATTTTAGGGTGAGAACATGCTCGTTTACAAACTTGTTTACTCTAATGATTTCAAACTCTTATAAATGTTCGTTTGCAAACTCGGTTACATGAATGATATCACATTTTGTTTTACTTATGGATGCAATTACTTAAAGCCTTTCATTTGGAAATATATTGGTTGATTTTACTATGGACACAAGTATCTTGATCTGCTTTCCCTGTTTATGTGTTGCCTAAGTTACGAATAGACACTAATGCCCGAACTATTATGAACCGTTAATTTTCTTAACTGACCGAACTAGTTAAGTGAGCGTGAGTGTTATAAATAGATCTATTGGGACTAATTATCCCTATCCGGGTAAGTAGCGCTTACTAGTTTTGGAGGTCCCGAACAAACGTATATATACCATGTCGGATTTTCAATGGGTGATCTTGGTCGGATACCTTTAGGGCGAGGAATTTTATTTGGCATATAAAATGCTTCCTTTTAAATTGAGCTTCGGTGTCATGAGCTTAGTGCAACAGTAAATTCCTTTTTATGTGAAGTTGTATTTGTTATAACTGTCACATATGTGCTATAACTTGTGGTCCACACTGCTTTTGGTTGAACGTATCTGATTTCTAAATGTTTTTCGTAATACTTTGAGTGAAGTTGTATTCACTAAACGTTTTTTATCCTCATAAATGTTTTACTTAAACCTATGAATTCACTCAACTTTATGTTGACCGTTTTTAGCATGTTTTTCTTAGGTATTTAGCTTTGGACTTCTTGACGTGCTATGTGGAGTTTATGTGTAATATGATACCTTTATCAAGAATTTATTATCATTCATACTTGTTGTCTTTTGAAAACCAAATTATGCTTCCGCTACATTTTATTTCGCTTCCGCAAATGTTTAATTTCTTTTAAATCTTGTAAAACTTATCTATTTTTAAACAATGCAACGAGTTATGATTATCAAAACGTCCATTAGTGGTCGTTCTCTTATGCCTTGAGTTCGAAATATGATGACGCCACGCCCCCGGACACGTATTCCTTCCAGGCCCCGTCTGGGGCTGTGACAAATGTGGCTGGAGCATTACATAATCCGAAAGGAATTCGCCTATAAGCGTATGTACCAAAGGGACATGTGAATGTTGTTTTTTCTTGATCCATAGGATCAATAGGAATTTGGAAATATTCGGAAAAACTATTAAGGAAATAGAAATATTTATTTCCTGTGAGTCTTTCCAACATTTGATCCATAAACGGCAAAGGAAAATGATCTTTTGCGGTTGCTTTATTGAGTTTACGATAATCGATACATATTTGCCAACCTGTAACGGTTCTTGTTGGGACAATGATCCGTTCAAACTATACCTTAAAATATATATAATATAATAAAATATCAAATATATAGTAAGAATAGTCTAAAAGCAGAATCAATGATACCGAGAAGTAGTATAGAGCTTTCCCGGGTCGTTTATCCCCAACGAGGCTGGAATGGTAAATCGATACGATCGAAGATTTGAGTTTGAAGGAAGGAATGAGTTTGGGAAGTTGAAAAAGTCAAATTAAACAATAACGAACTAAAACGTTTAAGAAAACCCTAAAAATTATGAAATTAAACTAGAAAACGAAGGCCCGAATCCCGAACAAAAGGGGGAAAACCTAAAATCTTTAAAAATAAGCCTACGAAGAAATTTTCGCTTCTAAACTACTCTATGGACCAAATAACGAAGAATGAAAAAGACTAGACCGAAAACGGAGTTCGTTTGACCCAAAAACGAGTCAAAACAAAATCCCGTACCCGGACCCGTTCTTTAAAAGATGAAAAGTTATAAAAATGACCCTACGAAAAATTTTATATTTTTCCTACAAACTAGATGACAAAAGAAAATTTTCTAAAAAAGCAAAATATTTTTTTGATAATTTTTGTATTTAAGATTAGGACTCGACATTTAGCTTAGTGTCAGAAAATAACGTAAGCAATGTGTAAACGATTTTCTCCGCCTAAAGGGAGCTTGTTGACATAGTGAAACCTCGAGTAGGATACTCGGGGAGTTGAGTAGGGGGTGCTTCGTAGCCGAAAACACTATAAAAATCTCGTGTCTTAGGTTTGTGTAACAACCTGATTTCAGAGTGTTTGGTCGATCGTGAATTCGACGTCATAATATTTATTTTATAAAATTGTGTGAGCGAACATTGACATTTAAAATTTATTTGTCGTAAATAATTGTTTTCGTATTTTATTACTAACGGAAATTTAAATTTTTTATTTTTAGTCGTTTAGCGAATCAACGTTTGACCGCGCGACCGTTAAGCGTTTTTGGCATCATAGATATTATGGCGCGCCCCGACTAATTTTATTTTTATGTTTTATGGTGTTTCTTCGAGTTTTTGTAAAAAGCGTTTCAAGAATCGAGGTTTACGTGATTTAACGTTTTATTAAATATTTTAAAACTATATTTAGCAGGACGGAATAAAAATATTTACGAAAGTAGTGACCCGAGTTTATGGCCGATTTTAATAACTAAAAAGAAAGGCTTGTACTAAGTTTAAAAGGACTTAAGGATGGAGGGACTATTTTTGCCAAATTGCCAAAGATTTTTCCTATAAATACAAGTAATAAAACACACACATTTTTTTTTCTCTTCCTTTTCCTCCTCCTTTGTGCTCGGCCGACCACCACCACAATAACTTCACCACCGCCACCATTTTACCAACATGCAATACGATCCGAATACAAAATATTAATCCTTGTGTCGAGGCCTACGTTTCCATATAAGAAAAACATACATGCAATGGGTTTTGAAGAAAATGTATTTTCGGTTTGGCTCATGATGTTTCGAGCTAGGAGAGTATTTAAAAGGGTTAGATTAGTGATATGATCAAGTGGGTTTTGTCTAAAACGGTTCGGGTTACTCGGTTGGGTTGTGTCCGCGGGTTCGAACCATAAGGAGGCCGAAACCAACACCTTGTTTGTTGTTGTAAGTATCCTCGTCATGTGCATTTCATTGTTTCGTTTGCTTCGCTTTTAATTTGATTTCGTATATTATATGTGATGAGGTCCGACACTTGCGTTGGTTAGAATAGATTGTGAATGGGTTGATTAGTTGACAGAGATAGGTTAGCTAGGCGTATTTTGATGTTGTTGTGAGGTGAAAATGAAGTTTCGATAAGTTTTGTAAAATGTAAATTCGTGCAGAAAGTTTGGCACGCAAAATGAGGTTCGAAAATCCATAAAATCTAATTTTCAATTGAAAAGTATGTTAAAGCTTTCCGAGACGATCGTTTTGATATAAGGTAGAGCTTCTAACTCCTAATAACGAAGAAACTAGAGCGAAAACAAGTTTAGAAAAACTATAAATTGCAATCAGCTATTTGAGCTTATTTTAGTTGCTGATCTGATTTTCGACGGCCGTTTTGGGCACTTTCGAGTCCGTTTCGGCCTTCCGGCGAAACAAGAAAGTTGTCCGGAATGATGTTTTCTATAAAATCTTTTATTAGTCAAAGTCACGAAAACGTGATATAGCGGGTCAAAACCGATGGTCAAACTGCTGCGTTTTTATTAAAAATACAAGTTACAGCAGATTCTTGCAGGGGCATTTTCGTCATTTTCCGTCGAGTTTCGGGTCTCGGCTAAAACTAAAAAGTTGTCCGGAATATCGTTTTACATAAAATTTCTTCTTTGTCCGAAGCGTGAAAATGTGATATAACGGGTTGTTTAGAGCGGGTCAGATTTAATTATAAATATGTATAAAAAGTCAAAGTCAAGCAAAGTCTAACGTTGACTTTTGAAAGTCAAAAGGGTTAATACTAAACTTGATTCGGTTGTTTATATAAAAATATAAACGTTATTATTTTTTCGAGTTATAACATTAGATTAACAACTTTTTTTAAATGAATATTTTTCTAAAAATAGTAACTTTTTCATAACGTAGGATATAATCCCCGATTATGGAGGGTAATTAATAATCAACTTGAATGTCAAAGTTCGACGAGATAACTAAATATTATCACAAATATATTTTGATAACGAAGCTTACTAAATATGGTAACTTTCTTTATATAGTAACTTTCCAAAAAATAGAAAGTTTCTTAAAATAGAAAGTATTTCGATTAAGCAATGTATGATGTAATAAAAGACCGATCGTAACCTAACATTGTGGGGTTTTAGGTTCTAAGGCGCAAGTGGATTTCTCATTTTTTTACATGTGTGTGTGTGTATAAATATATATATATATATATTTATATATATATACTATATATACTTAATATATATATATATATATATATATATATATATATATATATATATATATATTTATTATATATATAATTTTTGTTGATACGATGTACGCATCGTCGATTATACTTTTTCGGTATAGTAATCGAGCGACTCTAATTATAGGTCGTTATTGCGTTTGTGGATTTTCGTGCTAGACTTCATTGTTTAATCATCAGCTTTTGATCAAGGTGAGTTCATAGCCTCGCTTTTAAAGTTTTCAATATTTTTAACTTCGCGAGGGGGATACATTGCTTATTTTGTGAAATTGAACGCAAACTGTTTTTTATACTTGAATATGATTCCTTCACTACTGAGTATATGCCTTTTTGTTGTGTGACCGCTAGTTACCATGTGTTGGTGAACGCTAATGCATTAAATAGATCTATTGGGTTTGACAACCCTGTCCGGGGTTTGAATCCGTTGGGACCACCCTGTCAAACGGACATTTTGTGGTTAGTATTAGGAGAAGTGGCATACTTCTCGGACATAATTTCGTCCTACGTGAATGAATGTGTTAAGTTTCGGTACACCGGCTCTTTAGTTGGAAATCAATATTTTTATAACTTGACTTACGCGCCAATGTTTTATGTTTTGTTGAACCAAAATATGCATTCTAACTATTATTTTTAAACACTATGAATTCACTCAACGTTTTGTTGACGTTTTTAAGCATGTATCTCAGGTTAATTGTTGTTGATGGCTTGGATGGGACGGAACGCGGATAACAAGGACGGTGCCTCGGTGAAGTAGTGTCATAAACTAAATAAATGTTTTAGAAACAAAGTCGTGTTGTGACTTTTAGAAATAAATTTTATTTTAGTATTTGGGACCTATGTAACTCTGATCTTTCTAATAAATGAAATTGTGTTTTATAAACGTATCATTGAACGTTTACTGGGACTCGTGTGCATGTATTATGAAGTAGCACCCCAAATGTTGTATTCCGCTGCGTATCGTATTTTGGAGGTGTTAAAGAGTGGTACCAGAGCACGAGTTGTAGTGAACTAAGTCGTTTTACAAAACTTAGACTACAATTGTTTTTGGAAAAGTTTCACGAGTCCTTCACCGTTGTCCGATATCCGCGCGCGCATCGTTCCCAGTCCTTAGAAGGCTTATGTGGTATATTTGATTGCATATTATGTGCGTAACAAGTGGATGACACTTGGTATAAGTAATGAGTATATATGTATATACATATACATACAACATCTGTTCTATGATATACAATTATATATATCTTGATATTTCGTTCACTTGCGAAGAGTTAAGTTCTTTACATTTCGATGCGATTGATAAATTATTTTCGATTTCATGATGAAAACATCGTTGTTATATGATTATCTTCGAAACTTTTTGCGACTTTACTTTGTTATCTTTTGATGTCGGGACTCGACTTAGTTTTCGATCCCACTCGTAAATTTTACTAATTAGTTTTGGATTTAAACGCCCTTCTTATTGATTTTGTAAGGTTGTTGTTTTCGTGATCTATCGTTTGAGATTTTACTATTAAGGGAGTATGATTTTTTATGTCATACATGAACCTTCATTTTTTTGGAAAACGGTTATAAACTTACTCCCGCGTAATACGTCGTTTGAAAACGTCTATCTTTGGAACATTCGAATAAAGTTGGTGTTTGCGTTTGATTCTCTCGTATCGACCTCTACTTAGTAAGTCATGAAATGTTTGATTCTGGATATCTATGAGTTTTTGTGTTTGAAGGAGTGTTAAGTCATTGGGTATGGCTTTGTATTGGTGTTTGAAGGAATTAAAACTTTGTTTGATTGGATTTTAAAATGGACTATACGGCAGTTTGTAACCAGCAGGTTATGGGGTTGATTGTAAATTATTTTTGGTCATAAGGCACCTGGTAAATCCAATATGGATGTGGGCATATGTCTTAAGTATATGTGGTTCTTTGGATAGGGTTGTATCTCCTCCGGATGAGTGAGATATCGTCATTTTTGTAAAAATATTCAAATCGGGTATACCGTTGGGGAAAGGAGTATAACTCCATATTTTTGTAATAACTTTTCAAAATAAAATTTAGATACCTGTAGAAGACTCTTAGGGCTGTCACCTCCAATTGGTTCCATATCAAAAGCATCAATAAATTTCAAATTATGTCTTTTGTAACTAACAAATTGTCAAAATTTCTTTGAGGACTGCTTTGGGATAGCAGCTTGTTGGGTACGTTTAAAAATATTTTTGGTCTATGAAGACCTGGGAAATTAGATTAGGAGGTATAGAAATCTCTTAGGTACATGTAGGAATTTGGATGGAGTCATATCGACGTCCGACGAATGAGATATCGCCGAAATGGCAAAACTAGTCAAAATTGAGACCAGAATTTGAATGAGTAGTAAGTTCAAAAAAAAACTTATATAGCAACACCTAAATATGTAAAACTGTAAGTTCTAGATAATGAACAAACTTAGATTTGAGCGGTCGTTTCGGCTTTTGCGGACGTATGGTTTAGGAGATACACTCAATTTAGTGTAGCAATAAAATGTTGGAAAAGGGCAGCCTTGATAGAATAGGGGCAAAATGGTAATTTCACCTGGGTTCTGAAACTTCCTGGGCAGTGGGCCCTATGTTTCTGGAAATTAGACTCGGAATGCTTTCCGTAGGCGAAACCCTCATACCTTTATCATTCGCGGATTAGTAATTAGGAAGGTTTCACGAAGCTAAAGGCTTATTGGTCAGAGGTCAATATTGCCTCGAAGTTTTATCTTATCACCGGCGTGGTGATTAGGCACTCTTTAGCTATTACGTTTACTTTAGAAATCTATGAGAGTTCATGTATATGTAGTTTATGTATTGGAAACTTAGAACCGTTAAGGTTGGATATACTGGCTTTGAAAGCCAACGATGTATCCCTTTTTGAAGAAAAAAAGATTGGGTATGTATGTATGTTATTCTCGGCGTTACTAATACAATTGTTGTAATTGTTCTCGGTTATGAGTTAGGAGGAGGTGTCATTGTATAGGTTGTACTATGAGTGAACCTTGGAGGTCGTGGTTGCCCCCGAGGCACTCTGCTTGTGAGAAATTAATTTGACCCCGAGTGTTGGGTGACTTCAATTGGCGAATCTTTCGCATGTGTATGTTACTATCTTGCATTGTCCATGAGTGGGTATTATTTTTGAAACTTGCTGTGACCGTTGACCAAACTGTATTTAATGATGTTTTGTGACTTGATGATTTTAAAACTGTGATTTGCAATAACGAATTTGTGTGTTGAACAAATGTCGTTGCACGAATCATATTGACTATGTTGTATAAATTGTTTGTGTAAACAATGGAACATGTGTTTTCAAATTTCATAAACTGACCTTGTGGTGTCAAATAAAATCTTCTTTTAAAAAAAAATTTAATTAATAAAATAAAATAAAATATTTTTATTTTAAATAAAAAATGGAAGATGGTGCTGTCTTCTTTTCGTTCTTCTGAAATGATTTGATTTTTACTACTCGAAAATTTTCTTGAAATTAATTTACGCATGTAGCGTACGAAAAAGAATCGTTTTTAACGAGGAAGGACATGATGTCGTTTGGTCCTTAATTATGCATAACCTGATCAAATTTTGCATATTTTTGAAGAACCAGCTATTCTGGATAAATCGTCATCATTAAAATACTTGATAATTGAGATAAATGTTTGGGTCAAGTTTCCGGAAGGAGAAAATATTTTACCCTGTTACAGATTCTTATGCAAGTAACCCTATTCTTATCGACTGCATGGAGAGAGTCTCATGCGAGTCATTATGACCGAGTTGTTCCGAACCGGAAATACCTACGGTATTGTTCGGAACAAGTGTGTCTAGAAAGGAGTGATGTTTAGTTCGTAGTATTTAAGAGAGGTGATTGTTATGAAGACATCTCAAGACCAAGTATAGTCGGTGTGCTAGTAAGCGATGATAGATTTGAGCTATCAAAGGTGTAAACCTGATACCGACACTGATAAGGGATCTTCTTGGAGATGTAAAAGATTCCTAAGGTGGGTGGAAGCTGAGATGGTTAGTCCCGAGGTTGGAAGTGAGAAATGGAGAAAACCTCTCCTACATTGGATGTATGATGCCTTAAATGTATCAACTGATGGCCGTGAAGAAGACTTCTTTCCCCAAAATGGAGTGTAGTGGTAGTATAGTCGTAAGTATACCTGATGATGTCAAGGATTTTAATGAGACACTATACGATACTTGACCTACGGTTAAGTGTAGTGGCCCTTACTCCGGGACGTGACGACCCAAGGGCGTAAAGAGTGGCAAATTGATTGAGATTCTAGCTAAATGGTAACGTCCGTTTCCATTACTGGAGGAACAATCGAAATAGCCAACGTCTTAAGTCGAGCGGTATTGAATTAGGAGTGTGAGTATTTCGACTTGATGATTTGATTCATTAATGATGCTACGCGATGAGATGGGACCAAGCCAACGATGCTAGTCGCCACGAAGAAACGTTGAAATTTTTTATTTTCGTCGAACGAGCAATAAGTCCATGATGCTCGTTGTTTTCTTAATTGATTTTGATCTGTCATTTGACATTATGTGTTGTAGCGGGATTGTTACCGCCGAATTATGTGGAATATGTGCCCTATGTGCTATGTGCTTTAAATGGTAGTGAGCGTTCATGTCACTTTTACATGGCCAGTGATGCGTTTTAGGATTTAAGCGAATGGGTGTAATCGCCCAAGTGAGAATTTAGGATGTAATAAGGTGGGTGGACATCGCCGAAAGTCTTGTCGACGATTGTGGCTTGAAGTACCCATGAGAGTGAGTGTAGACCAATTAGAATTAGCCGTGTTTGTGTTGGAATTATCGTCGAGGTGGCTTGACTTTGTGGCAAGCTCGGTACTATGAGGAAAATTTGACCGGAGGGGTATAAATCTAAGTGTTAGAATGAATAATTATGCCAAAAGCTCCAAAGGAAAGCGAATACGATATGTGATAATAGTCGCCAATGCTTGGTTAAAAGCGGGCGTGATGAATGCCTTAGTATGACGCCAATTCATCGAGTCATCGTGTAAAAGATGGCGAGCGTACAATAGGTACTTATGTGATTATGTGGGCAATATCGTAAGATGATTAGGAGATCTAATGTGTTTAGGATTATTTTTCGCAATCGGTGAGGCATTGTTGAACGAGACCGGAAGGGATTCGTGCTCCATTCTTTGAAGTTCTTCTATTGGACAAAACTCTACAGTCATCAACTGTTTCATCTCAGTCCAAGGCATTTGGTTCATAGTCTCCAAACCCATGGTTGCAACCTTAGCATTAAACTAAGTCAAAGCATGTCCTTGCAGTGTTGCAGCAGCAAACTTAACCTTCTTGCCCTCTGTACATTCACTGATTCCAAAAACACTCTTAGTTTTCTTGAACCATCTTCGTAATTCGACGGCTCATTCAGTACCGTGAAAAATAGTAGGATTGCACTTCATAAACCCAGCAAAAGTGCACTCACGAACAACAGGTGTGGCATCTTGACCCCTAACTGGTCCAGATCCTCTAGCATCATTTCCAGCATTCGCGTGTCTAGCCACTCAGCTACGATAGCAGCATCGATACTTTCCTTGATCATTCAACGAATAGCAGCTTGAGTCAAAGGTGCAGACTTTGGAGGCATGATTCTGTCACATCATACAGAAAATAACTTTATAAGCATTCATAACATGATATACTCATAACATGGTACAATGACAAATCAATCACAATCAAAGTCACACAACATCAAGTAGTAATTAAAAGATAGTCATTCATTTTTCATCATAAAAGAGTTAATACATAGTTGCATTGTTTCATGAAATGATACAAATCGTTACAACCAATAGCACTAATTCTACTAATTGAGGATTCAGTTTAGTGATTACACAATAAAAGGAACTACAATTGAAACTAAACTACTACGAATCACGAGGAGATCTTCGCGGCTCAGATGATGGACTCTTCTCATCTTCAACCAGAACATCAATAACTTCATTTGGTCTTTCTTCGAACACAAATCCCCTACGAATCATCTCTCGATAGAACTCATGAGCTTGAACTCTAGTCCAATAGAGATCTCTCTCGACTCGTTCGTTCTGCATACGAAGAAATGTGTTGCTAAGCCTTACTTCTTCTAGTTCCTTCTTCAACTTTTTACACTCAGCTTTTTCTTTAGCATTACCGAGCTTTTTAACCAGATTTTCTATTGCAGTCGTTCCTTGCTCCACACTAGAACGCACTTTATTACCCAAATCCAAAACCAACTTACCATAATACTCGTCCTTTGCCTTTCCTTTCTTCTCGACCAATGCATGCGCCGTCTCGCGACCACACAGTCATCTTGAAAGAGAAGCCATCTGACCAAAAAGAGAGTTAATGTCCCTTTTCATGAGACCAGGCAATAGACCATCACTGTCCTCTCAAAGGAAAGGGGCAGTAGACGACTCACCTACCTTATGGACACTAGCAGGAACAGTCTCATCCTCGGACTCAATCGTGTCCTCAACCTCAATCACATCCTCAGGCTCTGAATCAGAAGCAGGCGGCGGAGGGTTAAGAGGATCCACCTCTTCATAAGGATATGTCAACTCTGGCTCATTCTCATCTTCCTCAATGTCAACTTCCATATCATCGTCTTCTTCTTGAGGTTCTTCTTCTTCCTCAAATTCTTCCTCTTCTAGGTCCTTGTCTTCATCTACTAAGATAGGCTCAGGAACAACAGGAACATCATCGTGTTGATTCGGCTCAACAACGAGTATGTCATCCACGTGATCGGGAGGAATTACTTTTACCATGATAATCTAGAAATATCATACAATACTTATTCAATAGTGTATCACTTCTTATTCTTATTGGAACACTATTATCCAAAATAACAGTTCGCATAAGTGCGCAACAAATAAAAATTCACAATTCGTGACATTCTCGTTCAATATATACCCCACTTATACTCCAAACATATATAATAATAATTATTATATTTTCAAAACATATATAATGATAGTTTCTATAATCACATGTCATTATATGCATACAAACATGCATAAATGCACAACAATTCATGCATCCAACACATGCCAAAATTTATCCATACTTAACTATTTCACCATATAACAATAACTTAAGTTATATCCATACGTATCGGGGAGGTCCTCGGCGTGTGTGTAATGTAACAACCCGAGTTTCACGACCCGTATGACGATCGCGAATTCGACATCATAATTATTATTTTTATAAATGCCGTATGAAGCGTGAACGTCTGACATTTAAATTGTTACTTATCGTAAATATTATTTTCGTATTTATTACTAACGAAAATTTAAAAATATTTATTTTGACGTTCGCGAGTAAAACGTTTTGACCGCGTGTTCGTTTAACGTTTTAAGCAATGTAAAAATTTTCGACGCATCTCGTTATTATTTTTAAGATCGTAAATTTATTATTTTAATGAATGTCGTCATTTTGTTCCTTGTCTTGAGTCGGGTTCGTGTTTTTAAATGTACACATTTTTTTAATATTTTAAAACCAACGAAAAATGTAACGAAAAATAAAAATGGTCTCGGTAGGGTAATCCCGAGCCACGGTTGTCGGGTTATATTTTAGTAAAAGTTGGCGTGTCAAAAATCTAAAGATAGAAAAGAGGGGAGGACCATTAATATTTATATTATATATATACTTTATATAAAATATTTATATATATTTGTTTACTTCCATATTTTATAACACAAAACACACACTCCCTCGTCCCTCTTGAATTCGGCCGGAACCACCACACCAACCGGAAACGCTGTTGTCGCCGGAAAAAGTCACATGCACAATGATCAACTTATATTTTCTGAATCCCCTCTTCATTTCCTAACCATCTTCGCAATAAAAATAAACACATGCAATGTGTATTTTTGAAGTTAGAATCCGGGTTTAGTTTCAACGATTTCGTTTAAAAGGGATGTTTAAAATAGCTAGTATTAATATTTATTTGAAGCCGTTTAAATGGGAA
Organism: Tanacetum coccineum; assembly: GCA_026074375.1. Taxonomy (NCBI): domain Eukaryota; kingdom Viridiplantae; phylum Streptophyta; class Magnoliopsida; order Asterales; family Asteraceae; genus Tanacetum; species Tanacetum coccineum. The sequence continues at coordinate 18,732 of BQNB010033931.1, forward strand.
AAAGTCGGGTTCATGTTTGGGGTTGGTTCGAGTTCGGCAAGACACAAGAGGGAACGAGTCGAGTTCCATTCTTGTCCGATCTTACTTATTATTTTGTAAGTGTTTTTAATACTTGTGTTATTGGGTGTGATGAAACCCGATTGTACCTGCGCCAAATAGGCTAGAGGATGATATTAGGTGATTGAGAAAATGATTTTGATAGTGTTTTGTAACATGTAAATTCGGACAGAACGTTTGGCACGCAAAACGAGGGTCGAGATTTTAGGAAATCTAATTTTGGGCTTGAGAATATGATAAAAAACTTTTCGAGACGTCGGTTTGATATATGGTAGAGCTTCTACTCCTAAGTAACAAAGGAAGTTATGGCCGATAGAAGCTGGGCATTTGGGTATAAAATGACAGCTACTTTATAATATATAGCTTGCTGGTCTGATTTTCAACAGCGATTTTGGGTACATTCGAGTCCGTTTCGGCCTCTCGCACTCCCCCCCCCCCCCCACGCGAAACACGAAGTTGTCGGAATGATGTTTTCTATAAAAATCTCTTTTTTGGTAAGTCACGAAACGTAATATAACGGGTCAAAACCAATGTCTAGCTGCTGCGTTTTTTGTTAAAAATACAAGTTCCTGCAGAAACTTGCAGGGGCATTTTGGTCATTTTCTGTCGAGATTCAGGTCTCGGCTAAAACTAAAAAGTTGTCCGGAATATCGTTTCGCATAAAATCTCTTCTTTGTCCGAATCGTGAAAATGTGATTTAGAGGGTCGTTTGGCGCGGGTCAGATTTGGGTAAAAATATATATAATTATAAAAGTCAAAGAAAGTCAAATGTTGACTTTAAAAAGTCAACGGGTTAATATAAGACTTATTGAATGTTTATAAAAATAATAAACGCTATTATTTTTACGAGTATAACAAATTAGACTTAACGAGTTTTATGAACGGATATAGTTCTAAAAATAGTAACATACGGGACATAATCCCGATATGGGTAATTAATAACCAAATTGAAAGTCGAAAGTTCGACGAGATAAATAAATATTTTATAAATATAATTGGATGCCGAGACTTACTAAAAATGGTAACTTTCCGAAAATAGTAACTTTCCAAAAATAGAAAGTTTCTTAAAATAGAAAGTATTCGATTAAGCGATGTATGATGTAAATAAAAGAACAATCGTAACCTAATATTGTGGGGTTTTAGGATCTAAGGCGCAAGTGGATTTCTCATCACATGTGTGAATATATATACTATATATATGATTTTGTTGATACGATGTACGCATCGTTGACTATACTTTTCGGAATAGTAATCGAGCGACATAAATTATAGGTCGTAATCGCGTTTGTGGATTTTCGGGTTAGGTCTTTTATGGTTTATCATCGTTTTGATCAAGGTGAGTTAATAGCCTCGCTTTAATGTTTTCAATGTTTGTTTAACTCCGAGAGGGGAATATATTGCTTGTTTGTGAAATTGAACGCAAATTTGTTTTAAATACTTAAATTTGATTTCTTTACTACTGAGTATATGCCTTTTTGCTGTGTGACCGTTAGTTACCATGTGTTGGTGAACGCTAATGCATTAAATAGTTCTATTGGGTTTGACAACCCTGTCTGGGGTTTAAAACGTTGGACCACCTGTCAACGGATATTTGTGGTTAGTATTAGGAGAAGTGGCATACTTCTCGGACATGATTTCGTCCTACGGGATGAATGTGTTAAGTTTCGGTACACGGGCTCTTTAGTTGGAAATCACTATTTTTATAACTTGACTTACGAGCCAACGTTATACGTTTTGTTGAACCAAAATATGCGTTCTAACTGTTATTTGTAAACTCTATGAATTCACTCAACGTTTTGTTGACGTTTTTAAGCATGTATCTCAGGTTAATTGTTGTTGATGGCTTGGATGGGACGGAACGCGGATATCAAGGACGGTGCCTCGGTGAAGTAGTGTCATAAACTAAATAAATGTTTTAGAAACAAAGTCGTGTTGTGACTTTTAGAAATAAAATTTTATTTTAGTATTTGGGACCTATGTAACTCTGATCTTTTTAATGAATAAAATTGTGTTTTATAAACGTATCTTTGAACGTTTACTGGGACTCGTGTGCATGTATTATGAAGTAGCACCCCAAATGTTGTATTCCGCTGCGTATCGTAGTTTGGGGGTGTTACAGAGTGGTATCAGAGCACGAGTTGTAGTGAACTAAGTCGTTTTACAAAACTTGGACTACAACTGTTTTTGGAAAAGTTTCACGAGTCTTTCACCGATGTCCGATATCCGCGCGCGTGTTGCTCCCGATCCTTAGAAGCCTTATGTGGTATATATTTGATTGCATATTATGTGCGTAACAAGTGGTTGACACTTGGTACAAGTAATAATTATATAGATGTATATATATATATATGGCATCCGTTCTATGGTATACGATTATATATATCTTGATATTCGCTTCTTGTGAAGAGTTTAACTTCTTTAAATATTTCGATGCGATATGATAAAAAATATTTTGATACGTGATGAAAACATCGTTGTTATACGATTATCTTCGAAACTTTTTCGCAAACTTTTCTTTGTTATCTCTTGATGTCGGGACTCAACTTAGTTTTCAACCATACTTGAAAATTTTACTAATTGATTTTGAATTTGAACGCTCTTCTTATTGATTTTGATTCGCATATGTTGTTTCGTAATCTATCATTTTGAGATTTTCCTGTTAATGGGAGTATGACTTTTATATGTCATCCCATGAACCTTCATTGTTTTGGAAAACAGTTATAAACTTACTCCCACGTAATATGTCGTTTGGAAACGTCTATCTTTGGAACTTTCGAATAAAGTTGGTGTGTTGTGCTTTGATTCTTTCGTGTCGACCTCAACTTAGTAAGTCATGAAATGTTTGATTCTGGAAATCTACGAGTTGATGTGTTTGAAAGAGTGTTAAGTCATTGGGTATGGCTTTGTATTGGCGTTTGAAGGAATTAAAATGGTGTTTGATTGGATTTTGAAATTGATTATACGGCAGTTTGTAACCAGCAGGTTGTGGGGTTGATTATGAATTATTTTTGGTCTTAAGTCACTTGAGAAATCCAATATTGATGTGGGAATATGTCTTAAGTGTATGTGGTTCTTTGGCTAGGGTCGTATCTCCTTCGGATGAGTGAGATATCGCCGTTTTTCTAAAACTAGTCAAATCTGGTATACCGCTGGGAAAAGGAGTATAACTCCATAATTTTGTAATAACTTTTCAAAAGAAATTTAGGTACCTGTAGAAGACCCTTAGAGCTATCACCTCCAATTGGTTTCACATCAAAAGCATCAATAAATTTCAAATTACGCTCATTTTCGTAAACTATAAAAATTTGTCAAAATTTCTTTGGGGACTGCTTTGGGATAGCAGCTTGTTGTGTATGTTTTAAAATATTTTTTGGTCTATGAAGACCTGGGAAATTAGACTAGGAGGTAGAGAAACCTCTTAGGTACATGTAGGAATTCGGACGGAGTCATATCGACACCCGACGAATGAGATATCGCCGAAATGGCAAAACTAGTCAAAATTGAGACCAGAATTTGAATGAGTAATAAGTTCAAAAACTTATATAGCAACACCTAAATATGTAAAACTGTAAGCTCTAGATATTGAACAAACTTAGATTTGAGCGGTCGTTTCGGCTTTTGCGGACGCACGGTTTAGGAGATGCACTCAATTTAGTGTAGCGATAAAATTTTGGTAAAGGGCAGCCTTGATAGAGTAAGGGCAAAATGGTAATTTCACCTTGGACCCAAAACTTTCTGGGCAATGGGTCCTATGTTTCTGGAAATTAGACTCGAAATGCTTTTCGTAGACGAAAACCTCATACTTTTATCGTCCCCGTACTAGTAAGTAGGGAGATTTCAAGATTTAGGTTTATTGGATTGAGGTTATTGTTGCCTCAAAGTTTTATCTTATCACCGGCGTGGTGATTGCACATTTTTTTAGCTATTACTTTTACTTTAGAACTCTATGAGAGTTCATGTATATGTAGTTTATGTATTGGAAACTTAGAACCGTTACGGTTGGATATACTGGCTTTGAAAGCCAACGATGTATCCCTTTTTGGAAAAACATTTTTTTGGTATATATGTATGTTATTCTCGGCGTTGCTAATACAATTGTTGTAATTGTTCTCGGTTATGAGTTAGGAGGAGGTGTCATTGTATAGGTTGTACTATGAGTGAAGCTTGGAGGTCGTGGTTACCCCCGAGGCACTCGGCTTGTGAGAAATTGATTTGACCCCGAGCGTTGGGTGACTTCAATTGGCAAATCTTTCGCATGTGTATGTTACTTGCTTGCATAGTCCATGAGTGGGTATTACTTTTGAAACTTGCTGTGACCGTTGACCAAGTATCTAATGATGTTTTGTGAATCGATGATTTTAAAACTGTGAATTGCAATAACGAATTTGTGTGTTGAACAAATGTCGTTGCGCGAATCATATTGACTATGTTGTATAAATTGTTTGTGTAAACAATGGAAAAATGTGTTTTCAAATTTCATAAACTGACCCTATGGTGTCAAATAAATCCTTTTATAAAAAAAAATTAAAATAAAAATATTCTTTTTACATAATGTGTATGAATAATTTTTTTTAAATATAAGAATGGAAGGTGGTGCTATCTTCTTTTCTCTCTTTTGAAATAACTTGATTTTTACACTTTGAAAATTTTCTTGGAAATAACTTACGCATGTAGCGTATGGAAAAGAAACGTTTTGACGAGGAAGGACACGACGTCGTTTGGTCCTCAATTATGCATAACCTGATCAACTATGCATAATTTAGGAAGAACCACGCTATGTCGGATAAATCGTCACCCTTAAAACGCTTGGTAATTAAGATAAATGTTTGGGTCAAGCTTCCGGAAGGAGAAAATATTTTTACCCTACTACGGATACTTATGCAAGTAACCCTATCCTTATCGACTGCATGGAGAGAGTCTCATGCGAGTCATTATGACCGAGTCGTTCCGAAGCGGAAATACCTACGGTATTGTTCGGAACGAGTGTGTCTAGAAGGGAGTGATGTTTAGTTCGTAGTATCTAGGAGCGGTGATTACGCGTCAAGACAAGTATAGTAGGTGTGCTACAACAATGATAGATTGAGCTATCAAGGGTAAACCTGAATCTGACACAAGATAAAGAGATACTTCTTGGATATGTAGATATGTTTCTAAGAGTTGGCAGCTGAGATGGTTAATTCCGAGGATGAAAGTGAGAAATAGGGAAGACTTTCCCTACATTGGATGCGTGATATCTTTAGTATATCAATTTATGGCCGTGAAGAAGACTTCTTTCCTTGAAACGGAATATAGTGGTAGTATAGTTGTAAGTATACCTGACGTCGTCAAGGATTAGAATAAGGCACTAAGTGACACCTGACTTAAGGTTAGTGATCTTTACTCCTTGATGTAACGGCTTTATGTGCATATGGAAAAGCGAAAAGATAAAAAAACTCTAGACGAGTGGTGACGTCCATTTCCATCCTAGAGGAATGATCAAAGTAGCTAACACCTTAAGTTGAAAGGTATTGAAGTAGGAGCGTGTGTAGTTACCTCGACTTGATGAGTTGAGTCATCTAGAATCCAATGCAAGGTGGTAGGACCGAGTCGACTATGTTAGTCAAGGTGCGTAAACGTTGGAAATTTTATTTTTCATCGAACAAGCAACAAGCCCATGATGCTCAATTATTTCCTTGATTGTTCTCAATTTGTCTTTCGACAATGTGTGTTTAGTAGCGAAATTGTGCCATCTAGAATTATGTACTCATTTGTTTTTTTATGTGCAATTGCGTCTGAATGGTAGCAAGCGTATGGTTGTTCTCTCATTTCACCAAAGAATATAGCTAAAGATTTAAGCAAATGGGTGTAGTCGCCTAAGTGAGAATTTTGGACATAATAGGGTAGGTAGACATCGCCGAAAGTCTTGTTCACAAACTAGGCTGTAGGTACCCAACAAAAAAAAAAAAAAGTGAAAGTTGTAGGATATTTAAGATCATAGTGTGTTTATGTTAGAATTATCGTCGAGGTGGCTTGACTTTGTGGCAATCTCGGTACGATGAGGAAAATGTGACCAGAGGGATATGAACTTAAGTGTTAGAGTGAATAGTTATGCCAAAAGCTTTAGAGGTAAGCATATGTGATATATGACAGTAATCGCCATGCATAGTTAGAAAGCGGGCGTGAAGAATGCCTTAGTATGAGGCTAAATCATCGAGTCATCAAGTAAAAATGGCGAGCAACAATAGGTACTATAGTGATATAATGGGCATGTGTACAATGTCGTTAGATGATTAGGAGATTTAATGTGTTTCGGATTATTTTTAGCAACCAGTGAGGCATTGTTGAATGAGCCCGGAAGGGCGACATGTGTACTTTAGTTTTGAATAAATGAAGAGTATTTTGATCTGGATAAGGATATAATTATACATATCAGATTTGATTGTTAAATATATCTCATTTTTTCTCTAACTTTTGAGCACTTTTGAGCAAAAACAAGTTTTTAAATCAGAGGCAGCAACTATTATTTTAACAAATGCTTAATTTTTACACATTGAATATATATCTTCGTTTTTTGCTCTAACATTTCGTTATTAGAAGTAAAAGCACTACCATATATCAAACGATCGTCTCAAAAGCTTTATCATATTTCAAAAACCTAAAAATTCAATTCTATGAACTATATATCCTCGGTTGGCAATGCCAAACTTTTTGCTCATTTATATTACTTTCAAAATGCGCCCAAAACTCATTTTTAACCCACAAACCCAACTAAAATACATTTAATATGACATATAACTTATGTCTAATATGCCTACTCATTTTATAACATTACTTGACAAATCGGCGTAAGATTTCAAACGATCTCATCACATGCATTAACTAATATTAAACAGAATAATTAAAACAAACAAAACAAAGTGTAAAAGAGGCTCACAATGCTATCGGAAGCAAAGTCGAAAAATAAAAGGGTTCGCTTGTTCCCTTTTATTTCTTCCCGCGGTTCACAACCACCCAAACCAAACCAAGACAAAACCAAACGCGACCCAAACTATCTCAAATCAACAAATCGCACTCCCTCTCACCCCTTTCTTGGTTCGAACCCGCGACCAACAACCCAACTAAACCGAAAACCCTTTTGTTTTGACAAAATCTAAAACCTACTCAAAACCTTGTCGCATGTATGGTTTTATTTGATGGATGATCAAACCATAGCTGTAACATCCGAGAATTTTCGAATTTAGAATGACGATGTCAATCTTTGACTTTTTGGGTCTGACTTGACTAATAAGAACGATCATCTAAATCACGTTTTCACGACTCGGACTCTAAAGCATTTTGATGTGGAATGACATTCCTGACAACTTTTTAGTTTGCTCGAGGAACCTGAAACGAGCTCGAAAAGGGCTAAAACATACCGGCAAACATAAATCGAACCAAGTATAAACCGTACAACACAAAAAACAATTAAATTTGTTTTTAGTTATCAGTATTTATTTAATAAAAATATTAAATAAATTATTCATCATTTTTTTAATTAAAAGCGTTTTTGAAAACCGACATTCGAGTGTGAAATCCATTTTATTTCCAGACGTAGCGAAACCATCACAAAATGAAATAACCAATATTTATAAAATGATTAAAATATTTATGAAATATTATCAAGTGAATACTCATTTTTATCAGAAAAATGATTCGAAAAACGATGGCGCAAGTTTCGAGATTTGAATCGTCCGTTAAGTCACTCAAATTAGTCCGTACCACTTAGATGAAAAATATACGAAAAGTTACACATTTGTCACCTACAACTATAATAACAATAGCACATTCAAATTTATATATAATAGAAATTCAATCCTTATTATTGCATTTCCATCACATGAAAACACAAAAAAAAAAAAAAAAATATTATACATCTCTCTCTCCACCTTCTTCTCCGGCGGGTCTCCCCACCGCCGGCCACCAGTCGCCGCCGCCGGAAAACTTTTCCGGCGGGATTTTTTTCCGCAAGACCAAAAAGACACCCCACAACCCGATCTATCCGATCCCCCCACTAGCCACTCTCTCTCACATCTCATCTCGCGCGCCCGCACCACCACCATTCCACCACCACCAACAAGCCGCAACCCAAACCACCATCATCACATATCACAACCACCACCCGAAGATACTTTGGTTTGGTTTTAAAAAAAACAAGGGTTATTGTTTGTGTCCTGAGGTCACCAGAAGGGTGCGTGGGTTTTGTTATAAACAACCAAAAGGGTGCGTTTGGTTTCGGGCGATAACATTGTGTCGGTTTGGTTTGCAATAGAATTAGGGTCGGTTGACTGTGAAACTCACTTGGTGCTTGGTATACATATAAGCCACAATGGGTTCGTTCGTTTTGAGGGTTCCACCGGAGATGGGGTGCGTTTGGCTCAACAGAAAACCAACCATGGTGTGATGGTTTGGTTTATAAAGAAAAGGGGTTGTGGGAGGGTTTCGGGTTAAGATACTGCTGGAGGGAGATCGTTGGTTGTAACAGCCAACCCCAAGGGCGGGTTGGTTGTGGTTCGCGGGTCAACAGCAACAAGGGGGGGGGGGGAAGCAGTCGGGACGTGCTGTGGTGTGACGTCGTGGTTGGTTTTTTCAACAAGCCCGGGTTGGTGTTTCGGGTTTAGTTAGTAATAACACACCGAAGGGTGTGTTTTGGATGGTAATTATACCACCCAAGGGGTGTATTGTATGCGTGACAGCCCACCCCCACCACAAGGTGGTTTTGGTTTCGGTTTGGTTCGGGCTTAATACCCCCCCCGGGTGTCCCGCCCCCGGGCTCGTGGGGTGTTCGTTACCTACCCGAAAAAAGGTGGCGGTTTTGTTTTAAAGGACAAATCCCGGGCCGAAGGGGGGGGGAGGAGGGTTGAGGTGGGGTTATCGATCGTGTTTGCTGTTAATATAAAGAAAAAAGGTGCGTTTTGGATTTATAACACAGCTGGGGTGTTTGGTTTGCTGTCGAAAAGTCCGGACAGCCCGAGGAGCAGTCGGGGATGGGTTGATAACACGAAAGGGTTTTTAGGTATATTATGACACGAGACTAGGGTGCGTTTGGCTTAAACACCACGCACAAGGGAGCGTTTGGCTGTCCTTCAGCCGGGCGAGCTCAGTTGAGTGTTGACACCAAAAATTAAGTTTATTTTGTTTAAACGACGAAGAATATATAAATGTTTCATTTAATCGATTTATATCTATGTGATGAAAAATAAAAAAATTGAGCGGTCTAAGTAAAATACGATATAAAATAATGAAACGAGACTTGATATTAATACAAGTGCAAATTGATATAACTGAGACGAAGAGATTGAACCTAAAATGGAACATTGACAACACCTTTTATACCGAATAATAAATATAAAAATCGAAACATAAATTCGAGGAATCGAGATGTTGATAAATTAAAATTTAGTGATCTTGCAACAATATAAACAACTTATAATTATACGACTTTAGACATAAAAACGGGACTTCTCACTCTTATTAACGAATGAAAACCTATGGGTCAAAATCAGAATCATACACTTTAGTTATAAAATAGGTATATTTTTAATAAATAATAAAAATGACAGATTTATTAATTAAATGATTTGATCACTTTCTCCCGTTTCAACATTCAGCCTTTCCGGCGAAACACGAGAAGTTGTTCGTAATGGCATATTTACTTTTCCTGCGAGCTTATCAGCTTTAGAAATTGAGCTAAGTTAGGATTGGGACGGAATAGTATATATACATAAAATATACTCAGGTTAAGTTTAGAAGGACCGCAAGTGGTTTAATCTTCATCACATGTATATATGACTATCATACATAAAAAAATATGTCAGATTATCGTGGTAACGATTAACCATCGTTATCGTCTCTAAAACGCTTATAATAATCAACACATAATTAATCGTAGTCGAGATCGCTGCAAATGATTCAGTTGTGATTTCATTGTATTAATTGATCGGTGGTCTTTAAATCAATGTGAGTTCATAGCCTCGCTTTCAATAATAGAATGCTTATAACCCGCGAGGGATACAACTTTTCTACAAATCTTATAAACTTCACTCGGATTCCCTATAACAATTGATAGTTTTTTAAGGGATTTTTGATTCACAGGTAGTTTTATAGCCCCATGTTTTACCTGGGTTTTACATATTTTTCTGGGATGAAACAGGCTATTTACAAATGCATTTAACAGGATTGTTTACAAAGTGGTTTAACATATCTATTTGCCATAATTCGCTATTGGATACATTATTTGACTTCAGTTTTGGTCACACATGCATATTTAACATTTGAAATACTACAATGAGCTTTAGGCTGAGAATTGAACTGATAACAATACATACTACACTGCCCGGAGGTTCTTGAGGACATCCTCGGTAACGAAGTATAACATATACGCATATTTGTATCTCCATCCCAAATTATGGTAAATACAACTAACTACGTCCACAGCGTCATGAACTGAAAAATCACTTTGAGGTGAGCGCAGAATGTTATGCAAATAGAATCTATTCGGTATGATGGATCCCATGTTCGGGTGATTAGCATCACTGTAACGAACCATTATAGAGTCATACGGGATTGACAACCCCCATTTCGCGTGATTACTACCACCAGTAAACAGAACGTTATAAGCATGTCGATCATTGTTGGGGACTAACAGGGCCCCCTGCACATACATCATGGAACTATTGGTGACATTACAACTGTCATGCAATTACTTATAAACATCTTATGTGGATAAGAATTAGGTACTATTTGCGCATGACATAAAATGTGTCATGCATTCTTTATAAATCATCGTGCGCGATTTTTACAAGTACTGGATGATATACAGTGAATACATATTTAAATTTAAAACAATCTATGAAACTCACTCAACTTTAATTTGACACTTGTAAAGCATGTTTTCTCAAGGTGATAGATGCTTGGACTATTTGATGTGCATTTAGTCTTTTACATTCAAAGTCTTTTCATTGTGATGCAAATTAAGGGACAAATGTAATATTAATAACCTTCCAAGATTTTATCTGAATTTAACAAATGTTATTATCAAACAGACGACCCTAGAGGTTCGTTCACTTGTATCTATTGCTTGTGTATTACGAAGTAGCACCCCATTAAGGTATTCCGCTGCTTTGTAAGTGAATTATTGGGGTGATTAAGATTGTATCAGACGTAAAAAACAATGTTATAGAGAACTCGGTTGAGACATATTTTAACCCTAGACTATAACCTTTTCACAAATAAATGCATACACAACAAACATCTTCAAAGTGCATACTCACCACTGCCTATATGTGCTTTCATTACGTGCTTGCAGTGAGTTGCTTACGTGGCATACATATAATGATATATATATGCTTGCTTTCCTTTTCGCGCGTTATAATCGTACATTAGTTATATAAAGTTATATATATAAATAACCCGAAGCGTTTTCTTAGATAGACATTGTGAGTTGCACAATGGTCTCAATTATACCTCAGACATTGTGAGTTGCACAATGGTCTCATTTCGTTCTCAGGCATTGTAAGTTAAACAATGGTCTCTAAGACATTATTTCGTTGCATAACTTTATATAGTATCGTATTATCGCAAAGCCGTTATAAAATTAGTTACATGAATTAAGTCTGATTTAAGAATTACCAAGTTCTTGTAAAGCGGGGACTTGTAATATGAATGATTGATAATGAAAATTGCAATGTTTAACTAAGCCTCACAGTTTCTTTTACACCGGATTGTTACCGAATTCTAATATTTAGCAATCCTTGTAAAGGCGGGACATTAATAGGAGGATCGATAAGGTAATCACTATACTGATTTGTTTATAGAGATCTTTACCTTATTTACTCTAACCGAGTACTCATTAATTATCTTGAACTTTATTTGATCTCGCCTGGCAGTTTTTACTTCCAGCTTCTAAAGACGAGTTTTAAATCACTCGTCCCATACTCATTAGAGCACATGCATCGTCATGTCAACCACCTTGAAGGTTATGAGAGTACGCGTATTGCACCGGGGATATTAGTAGGATATTTAAAAATCTGTTTATTTAAAAGATTTGGACGCCTCTCATTTAAAATAAAGAAATTAATAAGATCACCGAACCATAAGTTTATCATTTCTTACTTACATAAATTTTGGACCTTCTTTATGAAAAATAAGAAAAATAATAAATGATGGAGCTTAATGGTATCCGATATGACACGAGTATGAACCTGAAATCAATAAATCATCAAATCCTTTAAAAAGGTTTGGCAAGCACAATAGTGTCAAGCCACTAAACCCGCAAAATCTTAAGGCCAATCATTGGAGCTACCTTAATCTCATTCTTAAAGTTATTACTTTTGCCATTGCAATCCTTGCAAACACAACGAACTGTCTGTGGAGCAAGAACAGACTGAGTGCAACATCCCCTCACCATTTGTTATAGTGATTGTACGTTATGGTCACTACCGTGGTCCCTGGAGCGGTCCCGACTGATACAACTTTACCCAATAAGTAATCCACTCCCTTAAACGAGAATAAACACATATCGACAAAGCCAAATAAAGTAGGACTATTCAGATCGGCTCACTAGTAAGAAGAATTAGGTTCGCGATACATCCTAGTAATACTATCCAAGACAACTAGCAGTTGAGCTATGCATGAGTTGAATTAGCATCGTTTGGGCTGATATGTATAAGAGAAATTAAAGAGATTTCTCTTTTGAGTTTTTTTACACCTTAAACGGTTTTGTAGGTTTTCTATACTAGTTACGCCTTTATATAAGGTTTAACTAAGTTAAGAAACTCAGTTAAGTAACTAGGGTTAAGTTAAAGAAAAATATCTAAAAAAATTTAAGATAAATATCTTTTAAATTATCTAATAAATAACTTATAAATATCAAAAAATTCGATGTAAATATCTTGTAATTAAACGCGAGCTATGACCAAGGTTGAGAAAAAGATATACACGGCTCATAAAAATGAAATTTTAATATCAAAAATAATAGAGAGACATGTCGACATTTTTACAATGCATCGAAACAATTAACGAACGCGGAAAACAAAACAGTATCGATCAACCGTGACACGCAAAGCATCTGGCAAGCAGACAATATTGTGGTCTGAGTAAGCGGGATGTTCGAGTGAGAGCGATACCAGTGATGTTAATATCAATCATAAAACTTGTAACGATATTTTTTCTAAAAATATCTACCTTGATGGATTATATATCCTAGGTCAACTTAAGCCAAACTTTTGGTATGGTTGATGAAGATGTCAATACATCTAATCTGCTGAAGAAAGTTATCGTCGTCATGCTTAGAAACTGTTTACAGATCTTAAAACCTTTCTCGGTCACACAATTCGAAAACAACAAAATTTTAATCTCGGGACGAATTTCTTTAATGGTAGGTACTGTAACATCCGAGAATTTTCGAATTTATAATGACGAATGTCATCTTTACTTTTAGGGTCTGACATTGACTTTATAGAACTATCATCTAAATCACGTATTCACACTCGGAACACTAAAGCAAATTGATGTGGATTGGACATTCCTACAACTTTTAGTTATTTTTTGCTCGAGACCTGGAAACGAGTCGAAAAGGGCTAAAACATACCCGCAAAACATTATTATTTCGAACAATATAAACTCGACCCACAAAAACAATTAAATGTTTTTATTTATCAGTATTTAGTTAATAAAAATATCAAAATAAATTATTCATCATTTTTTAATTAAAGCGTTTTGAAAACGCACAATATCGAGTTGAAATCCATTTTATTTCAAACGGAAGGCGAACCGGTTCACAACCAAAATGAATAACAAAATTTATAAAAATGTTATAAAATATCTATGAAATATTATCAAATAAATACTCGTTTTTATCAGAAAAATGATTCGGAAAACGATGGCGCAAGTTTCGAGATTTGAATCGTCCGTTAAGTCGCTCAAATTAGTCCCGAACCACTTAGATGAAAAAGTATACGAAAATGTTACACATTTGGTCCCTACACTATAATAACTTGTCACATTCAAATTATATATATATATAAATTCAATCTCTTATATTTCATTTTCCATCTCATGATACACACAAAAAAAAAAAAAATAAATTATTTTACATCACTCTCTCTCCCACCTTCTTCTCCGGCGGGTCTCCCCCCACCTGCCGCCAACCACTCGATCGCCGCCGCCGGAAAACTTTTCCGGCGGGATTTTTCCGGCAAGACCAAAAAGACTCCCCACAACCCGATCTATCCGATCCCCACTACCACTCTCTCTACAGCGCCCGCACCAACCAACCTTCCACCCCACCACAACCGCAACCCAACACCACCATCATCAATATCACAAACAACCACCGCGAAGTTACTTTTGGTTTTGGTTTATAAAAAAACGACATGGGTGCTTTGGTTTGTGGGGTCTGAGGACCACCAGAAGGGTTGCGTGTTGGTTTTTTTTATCAAACAACCCAGAAGGGAGCGTTTTGGTTCTGGGATTATAACAGTTGGTGACGGTATTGTTTTGCAATAGATATTAGGCTATCGGTTGACTGTGGAAACGCCACATGGTGCGTTATGGTTTACATATAAGTCCACAAGGAGTGCTGTTCGTTTTGTGGTTCCACCGTGATGGGTGCGTTTATGGCTCAAGCAGAAAACCAACCAGGGTGTTTTGTTTGGTTTATAAAAAAAGGGGTGTGGCGGGGTCGGGATTAAGGTTAACTGCGGGGGGGTGTTCGTTGGGTTGTAACAGCCAACCCCAAGGGCGGGTTGGTTGTGGTTCGCGGGTCAACAGCAACAAGGGGGGGGGGGAGCTGTCGGGTCGGGCTGTGGTGTGTCGGGTCGTGGGGTTGTTTTCACCACCCGGGATGGTTGTTATCGGTTTAGGTTAGTAATAACACCCGAAGGTGTGGTTTGGTTGGTATTATAACACCCAAGGGGTGTTTTGTTTGCGGTGACGGCCCACCCCAACCACAAGTGTTTGTTCGAGTTTGGTTTCGGACTTAAAAGCCGGTCGGGCTCCGAGGGTATCGTTAACCCCAAAAAAGGGTGCTTTTGTTTAAAAAGGACAGCCGGGGGCGAGGGGGGGGTTTCGTTCCCCGTTATGTTAATATAAAAAAAAAGGTGCGATATTGGATTTATAACACCGTCGGGGTGTGTTGTTTGGCTGTCGAAAAGTTCGAGACAGCCGAGGACTGTCGTGGTTGGGTTATCACACAAAGGGTGTTTGTATTATTAAACACGAGACTAATAGTGCGTTTGCTAACACCCACGCACAAGGTGCGTTTTGGCTTTCCATCAGCCGGGTGCGTCGATTGTGTGTTGACACCAAACTAAGTGAGTTGTTTAACAGCGAAATATATAAAAGTTTCATTTAATAAATCGATTTTATATAATTGTGAAGAAAAATATTATATACTTGCGCGGCATCTAATTAAAATACTGATATAAATATTGAAACAGACAGATATTAATGTACAAGGTATAGATATATCTTGAGACGAATTGACCAAAAATGAACATTGACAACCTTTTATACCGAATAAAAAATAACAAAAATCCGAAACATAATAAGATTCGGGAATCAGGAGTGATGATAAATTAATTTTGATTTGCAAAATATGAACACAACTTATAATTATACGGACTTAGACATAAAAGCGGACTTCTAACTCTTATTAAACGAAGAAACTTGGTCAAAATCAGAATATATACACTAAGTTAAAAATAGGTTATGTTTTAATAAATATTAAAATACAGATTATTAATAAAATGATTTGATCACTTTCGAGACCGTATCAATCAGCCTTCCGGCGAAACACGAAAGTTGTCGTAATCGCATTTTACTTTGGTCCGCGAGGGGGGGGGGGGCTTATCTCTTTAGAAAATGTGAGAAAAGATTAGGATAGGACGGAGAATAAGTATATAAACATAAAATATACTCAGGTAAATGTTTAAAAGACGCGCAAGAGGTATTCTCATCACATTTATAAATACTGCATACATATAAAAATATTTATGATTATCGTGTAACGATGGGTACGCCATCGTAGATCGTACTTAAACTGTATATAATCGAACGAAAAATTATAAGTCCGTAGTCGAGAAAAAAAAAATCCCGTTGCAGATTTCCAGTTGAGATTTAATTGGATTAATTGATCGTGGTCTTTTAAATCAATGTGATGTTCATGCTCGCTTTCAATATTTTGAATGCTAATAACCCGCGATGAGGGATACATGCTTGTCTACAATTCTTATACTACACGTTATCTTATAACACAAATGTGATTTGTTTAAAGGGATTTTGATCAAGGTGAGTTATAAGCCCCATGTATTACTGTTTACAAATATTTTAGGGGTGAGAACATGCTATTTACAAAGCATTTTACAGGATTGTTTACAAATTGGTTTACATACTTATTGCAAGTTCGCTAATTTGGGATACATTATTTTGAACTTCAAGTTTTGGTCACACAAATCATACTTTACATTTGAAATGACTACAGATTAACTTAGCTGATAAACTGATAACAATTACATTACTGCCCCTCTGTTCTTGGAGGGGAACACCGGTAACCGGGAGTATACATATACGCATTATCTTTGGTCATCCCTAGCCCAAATTAAGTGTAAATACAAGTCACACGACACGATAATTTTGCTCATGAGACTTAACTCACTTGGAGGGAGGCGGCGAAATGTTATGAAATAGAAATATTTCTGATGTGAACCCTGTTCGATCGTGATTAAGTCGAACACTTGGTAAACGAACTTATAGATCTATTCGGGATTGACAACCCCCATTCGGGTGATTAGCTACCACCATGTAACAACGATATAACAAGTCTATCATTGTTGGGGACTATCCAGGGCCCCATGACACATACATACTTGGAACATTTTGAGGTGACATACAACTGTACATGCATCTACTTAGTAAACAATCTTTGGAAAATTGGTAACTTTTTGATGACATAAAAGTTCATGCATATCTTTATAAATCATTGGGATTTTTACATAGAACTGTGAATATACAGGTGGATTACATTTATATTTAAAACAAATCTATGAACTCAACCAACTTTAATGAGTTGACACTTTGTAAGCATGTTTTTCTCAGGTAGATTAAATGCTTGTACTATTTGATGTGCAATTGGAGTCTTTACATTCAAGCTTTTCATTGTGATGCAAATTATGGGACAATGTATTATTTAAATCAGATTTTATATTGAATTAACAAAATGTTATATTCAAACGACACTAAGGTCGACTCCTTGTATCTATTGCTGTGTATTACGATAGAACCACCCCCAATGTATTCCGCTGCGTTGTAAAGTGTTTTGGGGGTGGTGGTTACAATAGCTCTCTAACAAGATTCTGAAATGTAGAAAATCAAAAACACACCAAGATTGTTGTGTTTGGGTGTTCCAGCCGACCTACAAGAGGAAGGGAAAAAAGAAACAAGTTTAAACTAAGTTTCTACAACCTTGGTTTATATCATCATTTAAGTGATTGAATGAAAAATTTTGTTTTTTAGGATCAAAAATCAAAAATAATTGTATGAAATTATGTAATGTGTGGCCGTTTATGGAGCAAAGAGAAGAGTAGGACCATAATGGTTTGTGAACTATGTAATTAATGCAATGGTTGTGGTTAAGACTTAAATAAATTATCTTTGGAATGCCACACTCAACATAACTTGCATGTTCATGGGAAAACAAATAAGGAGGAGTGTGGGTGAGAGTCCTTGCACGGGCATGGCTATTGCATGGGTAAGTTTCATAAAAAAAAATTCTTTTTATTTCTTGTAAATATTTTGTGTAAAGTTTAATTATAAAAGGGTACATGCACACCGTTTAACAAAAACGCGAGTCATGAAGCGACTTCAGCCAATGGTCCGAAAAACAAGGACAACGAGGTTCAAAAATATTAATGTACGGTCCTATAATAATAACGAAACGTGTCTTAAACTTTTACGATACTCTAGACCGATTACCGAACGCGCCGGGTCCAATCGTTGAACATTCAGCGAAACATCATAAATAATTATTTTAAATTTTCATTCACACTAATTTGCAAAAATAACTAATTATGACAAATAAAAATTTTAAATGTCGAAGTTTGTTTATAAAAACTCACAAAATAATTATAATGACGTCGAATTCGCGGAACGTCAAAATAAAAATTATCAATTCTTGATGTTCCAATTATTCGTAAGTAATTAACGAAAATGTTTATTATCGATGATTAAAATTCAAATATTGATGCTCGTTCATAGAAATTTGTAAAACGATAATGTGCGACATCGGATACGCGATCGTTGTACGTGTCGTAAAACTCCAGTTGTTACACATATAATTAAAGATTGAAAATGAAAAAAAATAAAAACAAAAACTTATACCTATATCCACAAAATTAAGTCGCAAACCGTGCAGATCTATTAGCCTATAGCTTGAGACTTTTAGCTCCGGGGAGTGTCGCGACAACAATGAATATGGGATTTTTCATCTTGGTTACTCGTCGACTTGAATATACTTGAAACCCCTATAAAACATGCAATTGATCAAAGAAACATACAATTGATGTTGAAACATTGAAATTGAAATAATATAAATGGTACAAATCAAAACAACGACTGATCTTACATTGAATACGAAGGTTGTGTAATAATGCTGATACATGGAGACACTCATTTGAGAACCTACTGTCACAGATATGCGAAAGTAACAAAAGATAGGAAGGAAGGAATATATGAAGAATAGTCTAAAAATGAATTTTTTTTACTTTGGTGAGAAAGTGGGGAAAGCTTATTAGGGGGAAAAAAATTTTATTGGAGGGGCATGAACAGTAACCTAAAAAGTTTTATTTTTTGAAGAGGTAGGGGGGGAGGGCTGTTCAGTACTTTTATTAGACTTTATCACTATGTTTCTTTAATCTTTGCAACATTTAATAAAAAACTATTGCATTAGATACATAAATTCAACACTTACCTTAAAAATGTTTTTTAAAGTTCAATGTTCTAAAAAGCACACCTATTTAAAATTGTTGCTTTATAAACTATTTGCATACTCTTTCATTAGTATGTAGTGAAATGTCTTAAAGATAACACAACATCAAAATAAACATATAGAGGTGTAGGCAAAATAAAGATAAGCAGTACTTTATACTCAAATAAGGATCAATAAACGGAGAAAATTCTTCATAATGAAAAGGATATGATGATTCTTCAAGCCGGTAAAGAGGCAAGTGCAGCGCACTTCACAGGAAGTGCGGCGTACTTTCTGCGTTTTTTCAAAATTTTCATATTTTTTACCCCAGGAACACCAAACTGTATAACAAAGATGCGGCGTACTATTTTTGGATTATTCAATTAATGAACTTAGACATTTATAGATTTCAATCATTATAAACTATAATAATTTTCAATAATTCTTAGATAGTTTGAATATCTCCTAAATACTTAAAACATGGTATCATAACATAATCATGACAAAAGATCATAAACAATTAGTCTCGTATTTTTAAGACCCTAAAGTAAATAAGCATGTCAAAACAGGTTATAAGCTGAACATCATAAAAAAAATATGACATCTAGCGCCACGATTCAAATAAGCATGATAATTAGTTGGTCATTCTAGCATGTTTTTGATTTCTAAACCATATCATCCATTTACGATATTTATAAAGTAGCAAGTTGGGAATAAACATTAAAAAAATTTCCTTTTTCTTCTTAAAGTGAGAAAACAAGGTGTTTGAAACGTTTGTTTTTTTGGTTTTGGTTCATTACATGCTTCATTGGTATAAATTTCTCAAAAAGTGTGGCGTACTCGTTAGAAGGGCGTCGTACTCTTTGTTTTTCAAGAAAAACCGGCGCACTAGTTGCATGTGCGCCGTACTTTCCGTAGTAAAAATAAATTTTTGGGTCAGTTGGCCAGAAAACTATACGACGAAGTAGTAAATTTTGGTTTGCAAATATACATATTAAAACATAGAACAATTTAGTCTCCGGCAACGGCGCCAAAAACTTTGATGTGTTAATAAAGCTTTAAATTTATAATAATAGTTTTAACCGATTTTCAAGTAACACACGGGTGTTCCTTAAACGAGTAAACTATTTTGCAAATGTGTCTCAAGATTTGTCATGAATCAAAGACACGGATTAATGTTTTGATTAAATTGATTGATTAAAAGAAATAATGTATTGGAAGGAAAGCAACGAGGATGAGCATATGAATAATGGTGAACACATTAATAAGGATATAAACCAACAAGCAACAAATAGTTAATTAAGCATTTAACAATTTTATATAAAAGAAATTCCTTTCGGCCTTTAATCCTTATTATATAAAATGATTTGGGATAGATTCATGTTTAGAAACGATAATATCAAACTTGCTTATTCTAGTTCGTTAGACATAAGAATAAGCATTAAACATTCTATTACGTGTTGAATGAATTATTAAATAACTATTCTCACAAAGCTAAAATCGATACATGACCGAAAACAAGCACAAGAATGGAGCCTTTCGACCTAATTCCATATATTCAATGAGAGATCAAATAACACCAAGGATCAAGCATTCAAAATAACAACAATTTAAATATATTGCAAATCCACATACAAAAGTTCTACAACAGTGTTCCTACTACGACTCTCATTGAACCCAAACAAACATAGAAGAACTACTCCATATTGAAATAAATAACACTCATATTAAATAAGTTAAACTTAAAACCTATAACAATCCGTAATTTTCATCAATGTAAATATCCATCTATTAAGTTAGATGCAGTTACATAAATCTATTAAATAAGAAACACCTTTTTCAGGAAATTTTTTGCTTATATTACATAAGACTTGTATTACCATATCACAATATTCAACTATCTTGCATAACTAAAGTTAAGGAGGCTCATGCAACCTACGCTACGGAAATCCGATCTTCAGATATGTCAACAAACATCATAACATGTCAAGTTAATATTTTAATGACATTTTTACAAAGTACATTACTCATATAAATGTTCCATTTGCAACGTTATATCAAGACAGGCCTTAAACCGTTATCGTATACCTTTGAAACCCTAATTCTATGAAAGGTTAATATCTAAAGTAATGTACAAGCTACTAAATCATATGAACAAGTAAGATAACCTCTATTTAAATATAAACTTCCCTCCTAGGTCCAATCGTAAAAAGACCTTAAAAAAGCACAATGTAAAATCATTAAGCATGAATCCAAATAAGTCGTTTTAAAAAACCTCCGTTTTCCCCTAACAAATCTTATACAATAAGTAACAAGTACAAGTTTCAAGAAAGTCATATACTTCTTCAACAAACCATAATTCATTCTCATTTCAAATGAAATTTCAATAAATCCAAGTTATAAACCCTAAAAACCCGAGCTAAATGGTAAACCAATACCATTCCTTGGTTCCTATCCTTTTTTAACCACACATAAGTTGTAATAAATAAATAACAACATAACAAATCACATTCCATCAACATTTCACATATTTATAACAAAAATAGAAAACCACGAATTGAATCAAAGAAACCATAATCGAACCCTATTTGGATCGCAGCCATTTACTAACTCATTTTCACTCATTAAACCCGACCATAAATCAAATTTGTGTAAGTAACTCTTATACAACGCTTTATAAACATTAATCTATCCTCATATCACAAGTACTTGAAATTCCAAACCAAAAACCCCAATTCGAGCCCTATGAACTCGCGACCCTCCCATTTTTTTGCAATTGACCCATTTTGAAGCTAACACTTTGCAACCAAGCAACCATGGTGACATCACCCCTTGCTTCCCATAAAGCTTACCACGATGTCTAGCTCTCTCCTTGCTTGTGGTAGAAACTCCACATCCCGTTCTCTAGGGCTCTAACTTGCCTGCAGGCAAACAATGATCAAGCAACACTTCAAGCTAGTTTTTAGGCTTGCCAATTCACATAATAGACTCACCACATCAACCCTTAGCTACTCCACATGCCCAAGACCAAGGTCCTAAGTCCCATAACCTCCAAAGGCCACATTCGACTATAAAAGGGGCTTTCGAACCCTGTCATTATCAACTCCATACCCCCATCATCTTTCTTTCTATTACGCACAATGGCAGCAAATCTTTGCTCAAGTAGTTCCTAAGAGGTTCTAATAACAATAATCAAGAGAAATATTGAAGCCTTGAATCCCCGAAGAAGAAAAACTAGGCGTACAAGTACATTTCGACCCATACGACCCATTTTCCTCCATTGTTGATCTTCGAATCTCAACCTCAGTTTCTTTATACCATACCTCTGCTCCTAAATTCCATATAATGTAATATTAACCTTGGCATAAACTCTTGTTAAAATAATAGAAGCCAAGAAGCAAGAAAAACGAAGTCTTGAAACCATTTCTAGGCGTACGGATCATAAAAACCCTTTTCGACCCATTTTAGCTCAAGTAAGCCTAAGATCTTGTTCTATAAGCTTATAATCTGTATATGAATGTTCATAATACTCTTAAGATCATGCATGAACTCTTGTTTGAAGCTTTGAATCCTCAAACCCATGTGTTTTTGATAAAAACCCTAATTCGACCCGTTTTGATTTCTAGCTTAACGAATCGTTATTTTGAACTTTTGTTACGTTAAACCTTCATATTTTAGCTTATATTAATAAGCTATAACCTGTAAATTACTTTTCATATTGAAAAATATCATTATTATGGATTTTGGACTAAAAACGATACATTTTTCATGCAAAAGGGTATATATCGTAACTTTCTGAAACTTATAACTAAAGGGACTGAAAATGTCATTTTATCAAAGTTATAACTATAGGGGTCTATTATGTCACTTTCCAAAATACAAGGTTTACTTTGTACATCTTTTAAACTAGAAGGACCAAACTTGTAAAAGTGAAAACTCCAAGGGTATATTTTGCCATTTTTCATTCTTAAGGGTCTAAAATGTAACATTTTGAAAAAGTGTAGAAATGTGTTCAAAACCTTATAAGACATAACTTTAATTAACGCTTGACGTGCTTATCATTTCCAGTTATTGAGCAAAACGCTTAAAACCGATTATGTTATAACTATTATAAAATTCATCATCGATGTGCTTTATAAAAATCATATCCCGAATCTATATCGTATCACAATACTAGGAAGCTTCATATTAAGGGGTTTTATCTTGGTATTACATTCTGACTGAGTTGTTGGGTTTATGATTTAGAGTGCCCTAGCTCCTCAAACGTTTACTGAATGACCTCTGAATTATGATGGCCCAAACGGTGATACAATACTCCATAATAATTCAATCAAAGATATACATTATACTTTATAAAGTTTTGAAACATAACAATCAAACTAAGACTTGACATATTACCCCAGGTTGCGTGTGACGAAGCCGTTACTTTCATTTCATATACCTTAGCTATCAATCAAATTTCCCTATACTGTTAAGGTGAGTTCATAGCCTCACATTTCAATCTTTTAAATATTTCATAAACCCGCGAGGGGATACATGCTTAAACCATGAATGCAAATATTTTCTGTATGCTATCCTGATTTATTATTGCCTAAGTAACTATTTTGCCTTTAAGTCCCTAATATCATGAACCGTTAATTACTCTACGGAGTGAGCGCGAATGTTATGAATAGATCTATTTAGGATTGTCCTCCCCGTTGGTGTACCCAGTCATATCGGTTACCAATTGCACACCATTAGAATATAACTGTGGGTGTTTTGGCAAAGGCACCCGTTGGGGCTATAACGTTTGATTATTATATATCCCAAGGCTTCGGATTCATGAGCTAATTTATGCCAAAAGACCCTCACTATCATGGACCATTAATCACTTACGAGTGAACGCGAATATTGTAGATAGATCTATCGGGATTGACGAATCCCATTTGTATTAGCCAGATAGGTAACCAAACACACTAGATTTGAATCTCATAGGTATATGGCAATTACCTCCACCGGGGAATTATTCTTTATGATATTTATCAACAACAAATTTTGGGTATATATATACACCAGTCAGTTTGTATGCCATGAGCTTAGATACAATAATGAACACTATTAATACTGTTTTCTATAATAATTATGCTCGTACAATTATTACATTATGACTTGTATTTAACTATTACATTTTAAACCTATGAATTTCACTCAACCTTTGTGTTGACCCTTTTTATGCATGTTTATCCCGGGTAATTAAGCAACTTATGGCATAGAGTGCATGGACTTGAAGATGGTCTAAAAAGATGTTATTATCATTCACATATTATGTTCTAGAATATTGGGACCTGCCTTTGTAAAACTCTGATTTTAAATGAATGAGAACGTATCTTTTAAAAACGAAAAAAACTTTTAAAAACGTCCCTCTTTGATCATTTTTTCTATGAATGTACTATTGTACTTTGAAGTAATACCCCATATTAGCTTCCGCTGCTATATTGTAAAAATGGGGGTACAATTGGAACAGCGCCATGGTTTATAGAGAAACACGTTAAAACTTAACTAAAACACTTTTTCTTTTCTAGCCATCAAAGTCTTCCGTACCACTGCAGTTTCCAGAATAGTATGTGTAAGAAATTTCCATGGTAGATAATACATCACTATTATATAAATAACTTATGTTATTTTCACTGAATTATTACAGTCATGTCTTCGTCCCCTCATTCTACTATCACTCAATCTGCATTTGATATGGAAAATGCTTTTCCCACTCTGAATATTTATAACTATACCTCGGCTTCATCAGGAAGCACTTCTTTTAAATCTTTAGAAGATTCTAGTGATGATATTATCCTACCAACATCCTTACTTTTCTATAATAATCTGTATTTGAAGGTCGTGCAAGCATTTTATGCTAAAGAATCATCTATTCCACCACCAGATCCTATTACTCGACCAGTTATTTTAACTCCATCTCCGGTATTACCACCATCACTACTATTCGATCCCTGATATTTCTTTGTTCCTGAAGAATTATTATCACCTAAGAAGCAAATTCATTCCCTATCTTCTTCCTCAAATACGTTATCTAATTCATCCCGGAAACAAGCTTATAATCTAGAACCACCATCTTTCTCAGTTTATACTCCTACCCACCTCAGATATTTGAAATAGGAAAAAGTTCTATCAAGGAACATCTGAAGCATCATGAGAAACAAATCAAAGATATTTTATATTACTTAGAAGAACTTTCTTTTCACCACATTGAGAAAATGGAAGAGAGACTTGTTAATGGTTGGATAATCATACCAAGAGATTTTAATGAAGTAAAAATCAAACTTAAGGAAGCCCGCACACAGATACTTGAACTACAGAAGAAGCATATGGGACAGAGAGACAAGATTGCTTTTGTTCGCTTTAGGATTTCTGATTTAGAAATGACCCTTGAGGATATCCAAGATCGCCATCAACTATATATGAAGAATCTTATAGAACACACTTCGTAAACTCCAAGACTACTAGATCAAAACCTTACCTTTACCGCTTTTTATCTAAGGACACGTAGCATAGGTATTAACACCTGTTAGATTTTGGGATATATAAGATATGTAAGATAAGTTATCTATAAATAAAATTATAATTCCATTTTACCCTACCATTTCAATATCATATATGTCATTTCTCGTTATCTCTATCTTCATCATCAAATAGGTCAACTACACCACCACCGAATTATCCCTTCAATGAGTCTATCTTTGCAGAGTTAGATAACTCATTATAAATCATACCACGACCACTGAGAAATGAATCGGTCCTCGAGGAATCTAATAAGTCAAATGCTTGTTTAAATATTCATCTCTGAAAATCTTAAATTCCAAAATTTTCTGTTATATCCTACAATATAATCTGTATTAGAACTTGTATCAATGTTAAAATTCCAATACTACTATGTATGAAGATTTTGACAATGATAAACACTCTTATTTAGTGTTATCTTATGTTGATAGATGCCTCCAAAATGGACATCAACATCTGAAGCACCAGCCATAACTCTGACTGCCATCAGGAAATTAGTTGCTGACAGTGTTGCCACGGCTCTGGAAGCACAAGCTGCAATGATGGCAAGTATTAACAATCCCAATTGTGGACCAAGAAGAACTCCTGTAACAAGTAAATGCACTTACAAGAAGTTTATGAGTTACCAACTTTTCTACTTCAATGGTACGGAAGGAGCTGTTGGTCTCATTCGCTGGTTTAAACGGACTGAATCAGTATTTTCTCGTAGCAAATGTGCCGAGGAGAACAAAGTAAAATTCGCTATTAATACACTCACTGAGGAAGCTTTATTCTGGTGGAATTCATTTACCCAGTCTATTAGAATAGAAGAAGCCTATAGGATCACCTGGTCTGAATTTAAAAGACTCTTGATAAAGAAGTATTGTCCCCAAACTGAGATTAAGAAAATGGAAGAAGCCATTACCATGACCCAGAAGTTAATAAAGCAAGTAATGAAACACAATTCTGTACAAGAAACCAATAACCATAAACGAAAGTTTGATGATGAAAGAAACACCATCGATAACAACAACTACCCCAATGACCGCAACAACAATAACCACTCCAACAATCGCAACAACAATAACTACCATAACAACAACCGTAGCAATAATCACCACCAACAGCAGAATAAGAGACAAGAAACCTTCAGGGCTTATACTGCCAACAATGGGTATACTGGAAACCGTCCCTTGTATACAAGATGCACCCTACATCACATAGGACCTTGCATTGTTAGGTGTCAGACTTGCAACAAGGTAGGTCATCAGACCAGGAACTGCAGAAACAAAGGACCCTCGAATTACTAGATTAGGTCCTAGTTATAGTTTTGTTAGAACCTAACCACAGGTTGTGTGGTATAAATAAAAACACTTGTCAAATCTTGACTATGTAAAGTATAAAGGCAAGTTGTTCATGATATAATACAATTCCGTTTTATACCTCACTATTTCCTAGTACCGTTATCCAGGGTTGCCTTTTAATTTTGTAAAACCAACCTTTCAAAATTAATCTTATTTCGGCATCATTGTCGGTATGGATTGATTATCCAAGTATCATGCCAACATTCTCTGCGACAAGAAAGTCATCTATATTCCTATCAACGGTGAAACTTTGATCATTCTAGGTGACCAAAGCAAAACCCGACTAAATCTTATATCATGTAAAAAAACCGAAAGGTATATATCCAGGAGATCCGTTTTTTCTTCTTATCTTTCATAATATGTATCAATTACCGAGAGTTGAATAAACTTACTGTAAAGAATCATTACCCATCACCCAGAATCGATGACTTATTCGACCAACTTCAAGGTCCGAATGTCTACTCGAAAATCAACTTAAGATCAGGCTATCATAAATTAAGAATAAGGGATGAAGATATTCCTAAGACTGCATTCAGAACAAGATACGGACACTATAAAATTCAAGTAATTTGGTTTAATTAACACACCTACCGTATTTGTGGATCTCATGAATCAGGTGTGTAAACCATACTTAGACAAATTCATAATAGTGTTCATTGCTGATATTCTTATCTACTCTTATAACAAAGAAGAACACACAGAACATCTGAAAATGATTTTAGAAATTACTCAGAAAGGAGGAATTGTATGTCAAATTCTCCAAGTGTGATTTCTGGATCAGTATTGTGTGATTTAATGTCTCATTATTCTAAAAAATCTTCTACCTAACACCGTTTTGATATCATGTTTTATGCTTAAATAGGATGATTTATAATCATCTTATTAAAATGAATTAGGAAGCTTCTTCATTTGAATAAAGAAATTATAAGCCACCGAACTATGAATTTATAAATTCTCAGTTACAAGGATTAGGACACCTCTGTTTGTAAATGAAAAATTATAAATGAATAGGATTAAGTATGGCATTCGTACAAACAAGTTTCTTTCAAATCCGTTTATACAAATAATTCTTTTTCTTTATTATCATTATTACCTTTATACGGTTAAGTCTCTAGTCATCATCTGTTCATTTCCAATTTATATCCAACTTGATTTGCAACTCTCTTACAATTCATAATCATTTCTTCACATCACTCCAGCATTCAGCTAAATCTCGGGACGAGATTTCTGTAAGGATGGGGGACTATAACAACCCGTAAATTTTCATCAATATAAATATCCATCTATTAAGTTAGATGCAATGTACTATCTATCTATTATATATGAACCACCTTTTTCAAGGAAAATTTTCTCTTTATTACATTACTTGCATTACCAATATCTCAATATGCAATGTAACTTGCATAACTAAAGTTAACGAGCTCACGCAACCTACCTATGGCAATCCTACCTACATATATGTCAAGCAAACATCATAACATGTCAAGTCAATATCATCATATCCTTTTTACAAAGTATATTATTCCTATAATGTACCATTCGTAACGTTATATCAAAACGGGCTTTATACCGTTATCGTATGCCTCTAAACCCTAATTTCATGAAAAGTTAATATCTAAAGTGAATGTACAAGCTACTAAAGTATATTTACAAGTAATATAACATCTCGTTTGAATATAAATTCCCTCCAAAGAAAGGTACAAGTTCTTAAAGCATAATGTACAAGTCATTAATGCACGATATCCAAAATAGCCATTTTAACTCTGTTTTTCCTAAGGAATCTTATACAATCTATCAAGTACAAGTTTCAAGCAAGTCATATACTTCATTTACAATCCATATTCATTCTTATTTCATGAGATTTCATGAAATTAAACCAAGAAACCCTAAACCGAGCTAGTTTCTAAACCGAGACCCGTTTATTGATCTTTATCCGTTTTAAACCTCAACCACTACTCAAATAAGTTGTAATTACATAAATTACAACATTACAAATCACATTCCATCATCATTTCATCATTATAACAACAATGGACGAGAATTAAACCAAGAAAACCCTAATCGAACCCTAATTGCAAAACACGAACCATTAACCAAATTGTGATCTAAGCTCTTAATACAATCGTTAAGATCATTAATCCACCCTTATCTCTCCAATGTACACAAAAAAGAACCAAGAAAACCCTAAACCCATACCATATGAACCCGTGACCTATTTTACTCATTTTCGCCCATTTTAAACCCGAACCACCTATCAATCCTTGTTAATAATCCTTAATACAAGTCTTATGAACATATACCTATCATTATATCACAAGAGTACACGAAATTTAAGCTTAAAAACCCAAACCGTGCCCTAACCCACTTCACTTGAACCCGCGTACATTTTTACTTAATTTTACCCATTTTTAACATACAACCAAGCAAACACCCACCTCTATGATGCACCTACTTCAGCAATAACCAGCTTACAAGCACCTCTAAGCTCTTAACTTGGTCACCAAGGCTCCACATCACCACCTTGTGGCTTCATTTTAGCCGTGGCATACAAACACCCCTACAACACCTCCACCTTGCATTCCAAGCACCTTAGTCACTAATCTTGCTCCCTACTCCACCTCTAACACCTGGTCTTCAATTATACATGCCACCTTGCTAGTAAAACTTGGGCTCCAAGGTGTTTTTACACTATAAATAGGCGCACCCTTTCTACTTCAAACTCATCCCCCACTTCTTCTTTCTATAACCCACCATAGCAGCAAATCTCTGCTCTATAAGTTCCTAAGAAGACCCAAGAATAATAATCAAGAGAAGGATTGAGGCCTTGAAGCCCCGGAGTCGTTATTCTAGGCGTACGAAGCTAAAAGTCTCGATTTTGACCCGTTTCCAAGCTATAAGCTCAAAACCAGGTTCCATAAGCTTACAATCTGTTTTCGTACCCTTATAATGTTCATATAATCATGCTTAAACTCTTGGTAAAAGCTTTGAACTCAAAAACATATGTGTTTTACCTTTTTGATCCAAACCGAGCTCATGAAACCCTAATTTCATGTTTTTACTTAATCTATAAGCTAAACTTGTAAACTATTGTTATAATCTATTCTAATAAGCTTATCTAACATTATAATAAGTACTTTATTAAGTTTTGAAAGAATTTGAGCTTAAAACCCGCGCGTTTTCATTTTAAAACTCTAATTCGACCCGTTTTGATTTTTAGCTTAACGAATCGTTATTTTAAACTTTCGTTATGTTAAACCTTCATATTTTATCCTATTTTAATAAGCTATAACCTGCAAATATCTTTTGGAATGTTAAAATAAGCTTGCATGGCCATTCGGACTTGTTTTGTAAATATTATCCATACAAAGGGTATATATCGTAACTTTCTGAAACATATAACTAAAAGGACTAAAAATGTCATTTCATCAAATTTATAACTATAGGGGTCTATTATGTCACTTTCTAAAGTACAAGGTTTACTTTGTATATCTTTTAAACTAGAAGGACCAAACTCGTAAAAGTGCAAACTCCAAGGGTATATTTTGCCATTTTTCATTCTTAAGGGTCTAAAATGTAACATTTTGAAAAAGTATAAAAATATGTTCAAAACATTATAAGACATAACTTTAATTAACGCTTGACGTGCTTATCGTTTCCAGTTATCAAGCAAAACGCTTAAAACCAATTATATCGTATCACAATACTAGGGAGCTTCATATTAAGGGGTTTCATCTTGGTATTACGTTCTGACAGAGTTGTTGGGTTTACGATTTAAAGTGCCCTAGCTCCTCAAACGTTTACTGAATGACCTCTGAATTATGATGGCCCGAACGGTGATACAATACTCCATAACAATTCAATCAAAGATGATATTCATTATAATGTAAAACATATTCAATCAAACTAAGACTTGACATATTACCCCAGGTTGCGTGTGACGAAGCCGTTACTTTCATTCCATATACCTTTGCTACCCATCAAATTTCCCTATACTGTTAAGGTGAGTTCATAGCCTCGCATTTTAATATTTCAAATATTTTATAAACCCGCGAGGGGGATAAATGCTATAAATCATGAATGCAATTATTTCTGTATGCTATCTTGATTTATTATTTCTTAAGTAACTATTTTGACTTTAAGTCCCCAATATCATGAACCGTTAATTACTCTACGGAGTGAGCGCGAATGTTGTGAATAGATGTATTTGGGTTGGACTCCCCGTTGGTGTACCCCGTTATACCGGTAACCAATTGCACACCATTAGAATATAACTGCGGGTATTTTGGCAAAGGCACCCGTTGGGGCTATAACGTATCAAATATATCCCAAGGCTTCGGATTCATGAGCTAATGGCAAAAATACTT
Organism: Tanacetum coccineum; assembly: GCA_026074375.1. NCBI lineage: Eukaryota > Viridiplantae > Streptophyta > Magnoliopsida > Asterales > Asteraceae > Tanacetum > Tanacetum coccineum. The sequence continues at coordinate 50,027 of BQNB010033931.1, forward strand.
ATTTTATAACGGGTGTATAACAACGTAACCCAATATCAAATTTGCATTCAAATTATTTAACTTAAACCTATGAATATCACTCAACCTTTGTGTTGACTTTTTAGCATGTTTTATCTCAGGCAATTAACCAACTTATGGCATGGGCTCGGAGTGGCACTGGATTTGAAGATGGATAAATTATTATCATTCAACCTAATTACATTTTCTTTAGATTCTGGAACCTGTTGTCTATTAATGGCATTATGTAAAACTCTGATTTAATGAATGATAACTACATTTTCTAAAACGTCTCTTTTGAGTCGTTTTCTATGATTATAACTGTTGTACCTTGAAGTAATACCCCAAATTAGCTTTCGCTGCTATATGTAAAAATGAGGGTGTTACATTAAAGTTTTTGAGAAACCCTAGCATGGAGTATTGAAGATCATATGGAAAACTTATGGTCTGATGAGGTTGACACTTACATGGTGATAAGTGTAAAATACACATATCCGTTTGTACCTAAAATGGCCCAAATAAGCCCAAAATACAACAAAAATGGCAACAATATGCTTGTATTTGTGTTTTGTGTGTGCACGAACGGATATATCAGAAATCACAAGAAAACCATCAAAAATAAGCAAACAGGGACACGATAACGGAAGAGCGTGCAAGAGCCGGAAGCCAAAGCCAGAAAAAGTCAAATCTACAGTCAACTCCAGTCAATCTTGGTCAACAGAAGTCAACCACAAAAGACAAAACCCAAAATGTTTCAAAATAGCCCTTCAAGTTTCAAAAGTTGCAAAAATAGTCCCTTAACCCCTTAATGGGCCTCTAAACCCTTTAAAACCTTACCCGGAATTATAATCTAGCCCATAAGCCTAAATCTTAAGCCCAATAACCCTTTCATAAAACCACAGGGACCATTCTTGCTATTTCCTAAACCCTTTTTTACTCTACACCTGTTATAAACCAAAGACAAGGACCAAATGTGCCATTTTCCAAAGTTTAAAACTGATTTACCCGTTCAGTTAAAAAAGAGCGCCAAACTATGGTTACTATTCATCCGTCGTCCCCGTTTCACCAACCAGGGTAAATCAAGGGGCAAACGTAAATTAAGGGGTGATTAAGACAATTTAGAGGCTCGTTTACAAGATGGCAGGGTTAAAATTGTCATATCAAGGCTTCTTATTGGTCAAGATAGCTAGAAGGCCACGTGGAAGAAGGGAAAGCACAAAGGGATGCTCGATTTTACTCTTGAGGCACTCACATAACTAGCACAAACGTCTCAATCACGGATTGCCACGTTGGCAATCCGTGTGAGATAGTTAGAGATCCAACGGCCATCAAATGCTCTCCAATGATTGGGTAATCGTGTGGTGATGATTAGAAGAGGCGTGGGAAGCACTCAAGGGTCTGGAAGCTTCACCAAGAGGCTATAAATAGCTCACATTTCACACGCATTCAGAATCTAGTTTTTAATTAGTAGCTTTTAGTTTAGCTTAAATTTCATTTTTTAGCTTAATATAATTTAGTTTAAATTCCTTGTAATCTCCTTTCTAAATCATGTAATCACGTTTTTAGTTAATGGAATTCATGTTTTGTCTTTAAACAATCTGTCTCAATTACTTACAAAGTTTTCAATAAAATTTAAATCTCTTGTACTCTTCCTCATAAGCTCTTACAAGCTCACAATAAGCTCAAGAGCTCTCATAAGTCTTTAAGCTTATGATTGAGCTTAACTCAGCCTTAATCATACTTGTATCTAATAAACCAGCTTAAATTACCTTAACTTGTGGATAAATAAGCTATGGAAGGAGAGCTAGCTTTGGAAGAGCTCTCATGGACTATTACTGGCTTATTGTAAATAAGCCAGAGCTGTTGAGAAGCTCATTTGAGCAATTAGCTTTTGTTTAGCTAAAGCTTCAAGTAAGTTTTCCTTTACTTTCCTTGTT
>BQNB010033932.1:0-27500 GCA_026074375.1 Tanacetum coccineum
AACGAACATAAAATGCCAAATATATGCTTGTTTTGCTATATATACTGTGCATGTACCGGATATTCACTAAAGGAAAAAAATGAGGCCAAAATCGACAAAACAAGCACGGGATAGAAAGAGTGTGAAAAGTAAAAAAGTCCAAGTCATCAAAGTCAAAGTCAAAAGTCAAAGACGAAGCCGATTCTGAAGAAATCTTAAACGGGCCAACCCGTACCCATTTAATGGGCCAGGTCAGCCCATTAAGCCTTCATTTATAAAACCTAAAAGTTTAAAGTCCAAAAAAACCTTTATAACTTTACCTGGCCCAAACCAAATGTCCATTAACCTTTGCACCATTAGTCCTTAAAGGTTTGCATCGTTAGTCCTTGAGGACTAACACTGCTAGTCCTTGAGGACTAACCTTGCTAGTCCTTAACACTAACTCTATTCACCCTTTACCCCTTTTTCCTTTTACACAATTAGTCCTTAGGGACTAACAAAGTTAGCCCCTACAATACTTAAACCTTTTCACCCATAGTCCCTTTTCCCTTAACCCCGTTACCTAAATAAACAAACAGTACCCTAAAACATTTTCCCGCCAAACTTCCCACACTATTCATCATCCCCTTCACGTGACCCCCTGAACCACGACAAACCCATCACTCTCTCAAAACCCCACTTAACCCCACCCTAGAAAATGATAAAGGAGGTGCCACCTTGGCAATCCCATGAAATATCATTGGTGGATGGGACTTGGATACTTAATCAAAGGTTGTGATTCAAGGGCTTGGTGAACAAGAAAGATGGAAGGCCAAGATGAGAGCTTTTGAAGCATCTCTCAAAACAAACACAAGACAATAAGCTCGAGCTTCATTAGAAGTCTATATATAGGACTAAAAGTCAACAATAGTTTTTTATCTAGTGTAATATAGTTTAGGAGTAGTGTAGTTTTATTATCAGTTTTATTTACTGCTTACTTTTACTTTAAATTGTACTTTACTTTTTAAAGCCTTGTAATCTTTTAAGTTTCAATGAAATTTCAGTTTTAATGTTTTACGTTTACCTTGTTTTACTCTTATGCTTTTTATGTTAAAAACTGTTTCCAAGTCAAATTTTTATAAGCCCTTTAAGTTCTTATAAGTCACTAAGTTCTGTTTCATACACTCAAAGTTTTATGGTTTTAAGCTCTATGGATGATAAGCCAAATTTAGAAAAGCTTATGGGTTTACTAGCTTATCTCTGATAAGCTAGAGCTAGTAGAATAAGCTCTATTGAGCATTTCTGTCCTTGTTTAAGCAAAGGACTAAGGTACACTCTCATTTTCATTTTTAGCTTACTTACTGTTAATTTGCTTATTTATGCTTATTATCTGCTTATCTGCTTATTTCTGCTTAAATATACTGCTTATTACTTATCATGCTTAGTTTATAGTTTCGAAATCATTAGTTCAAGTTTTTTTACAAAATCTGTCATATTTTACTTTAAAACTGCCAATTTCATGTTGCCTATTTTTACTGCTTAATTTTGTGTTCTCATTGCCTAAATGTCATTATTATACCTTATGCTTAATCTATTTGCAGTTTTTACAAGTTTTCCTAATCTGTTGTAAGCTTAAAATGGACCTTGGAAAGTTAAAGGGGTGTTTGGGTCAAGGTTGTCTAATGGGTCAAAATGGGTATAATCTGTCTTTGGTTCTCAAATAAATCTTCATTGGCTCTTATTAAGCCTTAGGTTTAGTTTTCATAAGCTCAAAGTTAGTTTTGTTAAGTTTTGATGTGTCTTGTTTCATTAGTCTAAGTCCGCCAAATAAATAGAATGTCGATCTGCTTATTTCTGAATGAATAATATTGAATGCTTAAGGTGTGGATTTTGTGTTCAAACTGAGCTTATAATGCAGCAATATGCATTTGTTTTAAGTTTTTGGTCTTTGGTTTAACCTTTCAAGTCATTTAGATCAAAATGGTCTAGTATAGTTAGTTGTGGTCTAGTTTTTAGTCCAATATTGCATAATCAATTATGGTTAGAGTTTAGCTTAACTTTGGTTAATTTTGATTTAAGTTAGCTTATTAAAGTATGGTTTTAATCTTTTTCAAGTTTTCATTTAGTAAAAGTCATTTTTTAAGTCTTAAACTTAAGTTGCAAAAAGCCATTTTATCTTAAAAATCCAAAGTCCAAGTAGTGTAATATGTCATCTTCAGCATGTCTTTTCTAGCCTATTCCTTTAGCTTATTTGCTCAATTCTTGCTCATTTGAGTTATTAGAATATAGGTCTTCACTTGTTTTTAGCTTTTAGCTTAATTCAAGTGCTTATTTGTCCTCTAGCTTTGTTTAAAAATTGTCAAAAGTCTTTGTAAAACTGTCCATGTGTGTCTACTGTCCTTTCCTTTCAGTGCTATTTAGCTTATTTTGATTGCTTATTCCTTAGTTATTAGTGCTTGTTAGGATTAGGTCAAGGCTTGTTGTTAGCTTATTTGATTGTCTTGTTAGCTTATTGAGTCAAAAAGAAATAGTTTAGCTCTTTATGTCAAAAACTTAAAAAGCTAAACCGCCTCTTTCCCTTGTACTTATTTCAGCTTATCATTAAGATTTAGAAAAAGTTCCTTTGTTAAATTTGCTTATTATAGCTTATAGATTAGTTTTCAAAAAGAAAAATTGAAAAATAAAAAAATAAAAAACAAAAAGGGTGGCTACAAGTTTCGAACCTGTGACCTCCCCTTCACACACAAAGCCTCAACACACCACACACCAACCAACTACCCTGGGGTCTTTTTCGATTACTACTTGTCTTACTTTTTATTTATAGTCTTTTTACCCATTAAGCCTTTCAACCCTTTATAGCTTATTTCCTGCTTATTTCAATAAGCAGTTTGAACCATTTTATTTTTCTTAGGTTTAGCATAGTGCAAAGTACTTTTCACAAATTTTTCAGAATTTTCCAAATTAGTTTAGTATTTTTTATTAATTTTTTAGATTAAATCCATTTTTAATTCATAATAAATAATATAAAAGTCAAAAAAATATAATTTTTTTTAAATTTTCTTTTATCATTTTGGATTTATAAAAATTAAAATTTCATTTATAGGGTTAGAATTTTAGAATTTGGGTTTTTAAAGAACGGGTTTTGATTCCCGTTATTGTTTTTAGGTTTAAATCTTTAATTGCTTTCGTTTTTTAGCGTGCCTTTACTTATTTTTGCATTTTAATTATAGAAATAGAATCCAAATCATATATTGACCATTCAAACGCGCGATCATGAACTTAATCATGATTTTCAAATTCACTCTTCGTCGGGAAACGACACGGGAAGGTTTTTTAGGGTTTTACTTTGGGTAAAAGTAATCTCCTTTTAAAAAGCCTCTTGGAATACTTCTCTTACTATTATTGATATTTTGTTAAAATATCGAACCAGTGCTTTTCTGTAGGCCTTGCTTGATAGCGTGCTAGAAAAAACATTGTTTGTACAAGATCTGGTCTGCTAGATGTCAGATACATGAGTGACCCGATAATACTACGATATTTCGTTTGATCTATAGGTATTCCAATCAAATCTGCATCCATCTTAGGTTTAGTGTTCATTGTTGTACCAATGCTATCACAATTTTTCATACCATGTGTATTAAGGATGTCCACGGCGTACTTTGCCTGGTTGATAAAGATACCATTTGGGGATTAGTGGATCTGAAGTCTTAAAAAGAATTTTTTTTCCCCCATTATTGACATTTCGAATCTGTTATGCATTAATTTTTCAAATTTTTAGAAAGTTTTGGGCTTGTTGACCCAAAAATGATGTCATCAACATAAATTTGCACTAGTCGAATGTCATCCTCGTATCTTATTGTGAACAGGGTAGGGTCTATAATACCTTTTGTGAATCCTTTTGAGACTAGGAATTTTGAATGTTCATCATACCATGCCCTTGGAGCCTTTTCAGTCCATAGAGTGCTTTCTTGAGACGATAGACTCTTTCTAGATGATATGGATCTACAAACCCATCTGGTTGACTGACATATACTTCATCCTTTAGTGTACCATTACGAAAAGCTGTTTTGACGTCCATCTAGAAGATAGGAAATGACTTGTGTGCAATGTAGGCTATAAAAATCCGAACAATTTCCATTGAGCAACTGGTGCAAATGATTCTTCTAATCCAATGCTCTCTTCTTGACGATATCCCTTAGCCACTATACACTTCTTGTTGCGAATTAGAGTACTCTCTTCATCTTTATTGTTTTTCCATAACCACTTTAGACCAATAACTGTTTTGCCAAAGGGTTTGTCAACAAGTTCCCAGACACCGAGTTTGTCAAACTAATGAAGTTCTTCTAGCATTGCTTCAGTCGACGCATGATCAACCATCACTTCTTTGATGTTCTTTGGTTCTGTCTTACTCACGGTGAGTGCGAACATACACATTTCTGGATCAGTAGCAAGTTGTCTTCTAGTTTGAACCGGATTTGAAGGATTTCCATGTACTTGTTCTAGAGGATGATTTTTAGTCCAATGGTATTCTGAAGGATGTCTTTGGTAGAATTCAGCAAGAGTTTAAACGATTTAAAACATGTCATTTCTATATTTCTTAATAGCTTATGTACACATCAGTGCATAACCCGAACTTCAGAGTAAGGAAAGTTTATCTTTTAAGATAACTTATCCTAACAACGGGATGAGTAATTTTCTCGGTATTGAGCTATCTTCATAAAACATTCAAAGTTTTGAGCTCAAGAACATAGCTTACAGTTACTTCAGAGTGTAACCCAGACTTGAATGTCACGGGGGAGTGTACACTTCAGTGAGCTTGCCCTAAGAAAAGAAGAGAAATATTCTTATCGTGATTTTCAAAACTGTTGAACACAATTTTCAAGTGATTTAAATGTCAAAATTGTGGTACAATACTAATGGTATCTTTCAATACTATTACGTGTGGTATCTTTCAAAAGTCGAGTCATTTAAATGTCAAATTTTAGAAAAGAAGAGAATTATTCTTACCGTGGTTTTTAAAACCGTTGAAGACAATTTTTCAAGTGATTTAAATGAAAAAATTGTGGTACAATACTTGTGACAACTCACATTTTTCAGATCATTCCACGTCAATAAACTCAAAACTATTTACTTTAAAACCTTACGTGTTTACTTTTACGTGTAACCGGTAAGTTAAATCGCGTAAACTAAAAAACAACTTTAAACGTAACCCGACATTAAACAAATATTAAGTTTATGTCAAATATGTATCTTATGACTATTATGAATATAATTTATATGTCTACATTTTTTATTTTATAAGTTTCACGAAAATTAGTAATTTACATATTTTGTGCATGCATATAAATATATACTACCACCTTTCAAACCAATACTTACACAACACCTTCTAGAAGTAAATAGCAAAATTTGAAAAATGTTTCCCTCCCCTTTTACCCCTTAACCGTCCACTTAAGCACACACACACAAACCATACCTACCAAAATAACCACTTTATTATGCAACTCAAATCCTCTTTACCTCTCTTTAACCACCACTTACACCTTTACACCTTATTAACCAAATTTATTACCCAACACTCACTTTTCATCCTATTAACCACCCCCCTTATATCCCTTATACTATTTTGTTAAGTTGGATAATACAAGGTTTAGTCTTCCACTATATATGCAAAACTACCTAACTCTTTCTCATTTCACTTCATTTCAAACACACACTACTCTCTCTTTTCTCTCTCTAGTACACGGCCAAGGAAGGGAAAACAATAAGAAAATTGGGTTTTGATATTTACAAGTATTTTGCAATAAGTATTAAGGGTTTAGGTTATAATCAAACAAGTATTTGGGGTTTGATTTGGGTGCATACTTGTTAATCTTATTTTCTCATCCAACTAAGGTGCATATTTCATACATAAGTTCATTTCATATATTTTGTTCATATCATTACATACAAGAGATTATATCACCACTAGTTTGTGTTAAATGATTTTCTATAAGAAAACTAGCAAAACTCATTTTACATGTTCTTATGTAAACTCTATAAAATGGGTAAAAGAAATATGGATCTACCAAGGTTTTCAAGATCGGGATCCTACCCAGGATCGTTTTTGTCTTTGCAAGATCGAGATCGTAAAGTGGGATCGGGATCGTAAGATCCTACTATAATGTCATTGTCTTAATAGTCTTTGTAATATTATACAAAACTACAAATTATTATATATCATAAACACAAAATTATATGAATGTTTCATTGAAATGTTGTCCTAAATTATGATTATGAAATGTTTAAGAAGATTAACATGTTGTTTTTCAAAATTCTACGAAACAAAACCCATAAATTTGTAGTTTTTTAGTTTGTAGTTCGAGAAAAGTAAGATCGGATAAGTGTAGATCCTAAGATCCTATGGTCAAGATCGGGATCCTATAAGATCTTAAGCATGCAAAGATCCTATGTAGGATCTGGATCGTTTTTGCTTTGCAGTATCGTAAAATCGTAAGATCCTAAGATCAGGATCGGGATCTTAACAACCATGGGATCTACACATAAACTACTTATTTTAGTCACTATATAAGTTACTTGTTAGTATTAGGTTTATTGTTAAAATGGTTAATTAAAAAACAATATGATCTTAAGTACATCTCTTAAATATATTGCCAGCTATTAATCTTAACTCTTGTAAATTGACTTTTGCTCTACTATATATTTATTCCTAACAATGGACTGCGCCCGTGCGTTGTGCGGGTTTCATGTTTTTGCTGGGATTAATTTAGCATTTATTTGTTCCAAAATTTTAAGGTTATTTATAGTCACTTTGTATGGTCATGAGTTTTTGCTGTCATTTTTTTAATTTGAATGGTTTTTTTGGGTTATTTTATAAATTATTTTATACTTGTTTCACGTTTTGGAATAAGTTTTTTTTTTTTTTCAAATACATATTAAATATCTAAAACAATTTTATAAGTGTACTTATGATGATATATTTGGAAGATGCGGCGATGTTATGTTGCGGCGATGTATGTTGATTTATTAATTGCAACATAGAGGGCCATGTATATTAAGAAACAATTTAAAATTGTCAATCAACATAAGTTATCCCAAAAGTTATGTAAATAAATAAGGGTTGAAAAGGTATTTGTTAACTTTCAGAATTAACAGTATGTTTATAGAGTTTATAGGTTGTTTGCACAAATATGTACACGGTATTTAAATCACAAACATTAGCATACAATAAATTGTTCGCATATTTAAATCTCGAGGAATTATTGTAACGTTATTAAGTTATCTTTCGCATGTTTTAATCACAATAAATTGTTTGTAAATAAGAGACTTTGAAAACAATATATGTTTCAATCATAATAAATGCATTGTTTACTACTTAATAATCATACCAAATATACCCAAATTATAAAAAATGGAAACACAATAAATACAAATTCGCCACACTTTACTATCATTTCAGTGAACACAAGTCAACTTACTACCATATCTTTCAATCGTATATTTCAGTCCAGTCATGTATTTTATTGATCGAAAACTTTTAATAGATAGTTTCCAAGGGTTGTACATTTTTAAGAGATTTTACTTTTCAAAGTTTGTTGGTTTTTCTTTTATAAATAAGTAGAGATATTAAAAATTCAGATTTACAAAAATTAAATAAAAACAAATTTGTAAAAATAACTATAAAATCATATTTGTAATAGCGGCGGGAATTTCTAGTGATAAATAGTTGTACTAATGAAAAATTTTATAGGTTATAAATGAAAAATAATAAAAGTTTGATGGTTTGGAGATTAAACATAATGTTTTAAAACCCGGTTTGACCCAGCCGGTTCAATCGGTTCTTGTCAAAAAACTGGGGCAAATTAAACCATTTTTATACCCTATTAATTCAAAACTTCAATTATTATACAACATTTTCTTTTACAATACTTTATACTCTATTTACTTATTTTATTGACAACTTTAATCATTATACAACCTTTTCTTTTACACTACTTTATATCGAATCATTTTTTTATATATTCTTGTCGGCTGTCTATCTTTTGATTATTGCTCTCAAAATAATTGTGTCGCCTGCTAGTTGCTATGGGGTCCTCTTTTCTTTGTCTGCTCCTTTGTTTATATTCTTTTCGGCTCCTTTTTTTTATCCTTTTTTCTTATTTAAAAACATCTTATCCCTTTGTGTTCATTTAGAATGATGTATTCTATATCTTGGCTCCTAATTCAAATTATTCAGTTTGACCTGCTTTATGAAAATTTTAGCTTTCTCAATTCTCCGTGTATAAACTATTCAATTTCGACCACTACAACAAATTTTTAGGTTTCTCGCTTTCATAGAACGACAGCCATGTTTGCATCATAATTTAAATGGCCACAACACCAAATTAAGACAAACAATTTTACTCCACATTACAACATACTATATAACAATTTATACATAAACTTAAACACTGCCAAATCTACTACAAATTTTACATAGCAAAGTTACAACATTTATACAACAAACTTTATAACAAGTTTTACAAGAACATGCAAATACGTTTTCACACGAGCGGCTTGATTTTCCGTCGAGCAGCTAGGTTTTCCGGCGAGCAGATTTTTTTCCGACTAGCTGCGGCTGTCAAGAAAAACGTAAAAAAAGATTAAAAACGTACATATAGATCTATAAATAAAACTTATGAATCTATCTAAAAAATATATTATAAATATATCAAAAATACCGTCATTGTCATAAAAAAAAGTATATAACATGTTTTTTTCGGCAACGCGAGACGGCAACAACGATATAAGCGACGGCTGTAAAACATGAAGATTCTTGTGGTGGTGATGTGGTTGTCGGCATTAGTGTTATATTTAAGTGTACAACTGTTATATGCGTTTGAGCATTAATTGTTTAAGTTTTCAGTTTTCAATATTTGTATCAAAATGCTTTATATGTAGTACAGAATAAGACGTTTCTTCTTTATCTTTTTTTATTTTTCTAAGGTTCATCTTCAACTTTTAGGTCTAACAAAGATACAAAGATAGCCTTTCAACTTTGTCAAAAATAAAATAAAAAATAATAATACTCCAAAAAATCTTTTAATTTTGTTATAACCGACCATTTTTGCCATTCTAAATTATGTATAGCGACACATCAGGAATGTTAATTTTTAAAAAGTGAAGTTGCAACTCGTCTAATGATGCATGTTATTACCAAATTTTCATGTTTAGTGCCTAAGTCTTACAAATTACATAGACCGTCCTTGTGGTTCTCATACTTATGGTACCTAACAACATTAACGTTATGTAAACAATAATAATATCCTTTCAATTTTACCTCGGAGGAATGCTACATCCATAAAGAGTTTACAAATTAATATCCACATAATAACTTGGTATGTGTTGTGGTCTAATAATATTGCATCATAACCGATTTTTTATCTTTACTGTTCGCATTTAGTTGTCAAATCATTACGTGAATATAATTTTATATAATTTTTATAGATCTAGCATTGCTCTTTACTCAAACACCACACCTATCTCTCGGTTACACATAACACCCCATTATTCAACCTCTCATTCACCCAAACCTTTAAAAAAGCACTAGATATACTTATAAATATAACAATCAAACTTGGCCAGCAAATCAACATAAAATCTAAAAGTGCGTTTGGTTCACAGAATATTTTTTATGGAATTGTAATCTTGAGAAGGAATTGTAATCTTGAGAATGAATTGTAATTTGATGTAATTGTAATTCAAAGAATTGGAATGTGTTGTAATTGTAATTGATGAAATTTGTCGATGTGTTTGGTTGACTCGCAACGTAATGAAATTCAATTTTTTTATAAAACTTAAAAAATTAATATAATAGTAATTAAAATAATATAAATAATAATAAGAATAATAATGATATTTAATAATAAAATAATAATAAAATTATTAAAAATAATAATAAAATAATACATAATAATAAATAATAAATAATAAATAATAATAATAATAATAATAAAATAATAAATAATAATAAAAATAATAAATATTTATATTAATAATAATAATAAATATTAATATTAATAAGAATAATATTAATAATATTAATAATAAATAATAGTAATAATAATAAAGATTATTATTATTATTATTTAATATTTATATAATAATAATCATAATAATAATAATAATAATAATAATAATAATATAAATAACAATAATAATAATAATAATAATATATTTCACTCGTGAGATCCTAGTGAGATCGCTGCCCCGAAACTCATGATGAAAATGGCAGACATATATTTCACTCGGTGCGTGATACTTTGGTCGACATATGTTTCCGGTCAGGGATTTCGGCTGGCAAAGAAGTTGACATTGGGCTTAGTGGAGATGGTGACAAAGCCTTACGTCCTGCGGATATTTTACTTTATTCGTGGGATGGGAGGGCTGATTTGTGTGTGGATTTGACGGGTCCTCTCCTTTTGTCACGACCGGGTGACTGGATTTCGCGCCAGGACGAGCGGTATGACGCGGCACAGCGTAGCTATGGTAAGTATTTGGTTAAGTGTGCAGTATTAGATTTGGTTTCTTCCATTTTCTTTCTAATCCTATGGCGGGAATTAGAGGCAACGCTGTAACATTGCTCAAGCGGATCCGAAAGTTTCCTTGGTTCAAGACATTGGGGGCACGTTGCAACTATCAATTTTAATTGGAATAGTTTTGTTATTGATAAGGAGTGGGGCGCTCAGATAGATCTCGGCTTCCTTCCAAATTTGTAGGAATATTTATTATGTCTAATGAAGTGTTGTTTAAAAAAAAAAAAAAAAAAAAATATATAATAATAATAATAGGATTAACTTTGCTATTGCTAAAGAAGTGGGGGCCTAGATAGTATCTCGGCTCACCTCTAACTTTTTGTAATTATCCTATTTATTCTAATAAGTGATGTTATATAAAAAAAAAATATAATAATAATAATAATAACAAGAATATTGTTATTATTATTATTATTATTTAAATATTAGTGAGAAGCCAAGATACTATCTGGGCCTTCACTCTTTTAGCTACAGCAAAATAATAATAATAATAATAATAATAATAATAATAATAATAATAATAGTAGTAGTAGTAATAATAATATCCTTATTTTTTTAATAAAATGATGTTTAATAATAATAATAATAATAATAATTTCTGGGTTGGGACAAACTATGAATGGTAAGACTTATCGTTGTGTTTTGTGTTATCGGTTTGTGTTAGGATCTGGTACTAGATAGATCTTCTAGCCTACGTGGTTGTATAATACTTATGTAATCACATGGTTATAAGTGAGAGACTCTAATAATTGTTTAGGCGGAAACCTAAACAACGTTATATAAGAAGAAACATTTTAAACAATGATCCTCTATGGATTTTCTTTGATAATAAATTGTTTTTGTGCTTTTTCAATCGGTACCAAGTCCCTAATGCTCAAAAAGGTTTCTTTTATAGAGAAGATACCATAATTTGGTCAACAAGAAAACTAATAATCACGTAAGAGATATACATCATTCTCTTCCTAATTTATATCATTACCTAATTATTAATGGAGATACTAAACTATAATGGAACTTCATTACTTTAATTACGGCTATTTAATTAACAATAGCAGATTCTATCTATGTTAGCAGAAAAGAGAACTTGACCTGCAGATACATAATCAGCAGAATGCTTCTTGATCTGCTAGCAGGAAGCTTTTATTGCTATCTAGCAGAAGCGAACATCTCTAACAGCAGAAACGACACTTAGTCAGTTTTTCATAATGTTCCAACAATCCTCCCACCTTTTAAAAAAAACTTGGTTTTGACTCTGTTAATCCAAGTTTATTGATAGATATTCTCGGAGGAAGAGGATTGAGAAGCTCAGCAGGAACAATAGTAAGCAGTTGGCCCTGCATTAACCAGCAGATACAATGTAATCAGCAACAACACAACAGCAGCAGAAATGTAGAAGCCTCAACAGATCAAAGGAACACAGCTTGAACTCATGAACAGCAGAATCAAATGAGGCAGCAACATCTCTAAGCAGCAACTTCCAGTCTTTGCAGCAACATAAGTAGATTCGATAAGCCTTTACCAAGTAGCTACTCACTCTTGGGCTAGTTGAAACTCTGGTGATAACAAACACCCTGGTGTAACAACAACCAGTCCAATTTCTCAGAACGTGAATCAAGGGTGAATTGGAATTACCCTAACAGTATTGGCAAACTGTCACAAGCCATACAACGATTTGAGAATGTCTTTACCTGTTTAGCTGTTTGCTCAGGACTAGCCAACTCTTCAACACAGAGTAATACGGTGAGTCGCATAACCATACAATTTTGAGTAAACTTGTCAAAATATCAAACGGATTTGAGAAAGTTTTAACCAATGAGCGTTTGCTATGGCTAGCCACTTTTCATCCAAAGAATATGGAAGGTGATAACAACATCCAGTTTGGGTAACCTGGCAACCATCAACGGATTTGAGAAGGTCTTTACCAAGAGCCGTACCCTCTTGGACTAGCCACTCTTTGTTGCAAGAACATGGTGAGTGAAGACCATAGGATTTTTAGCAAACCCGTACAGCTATCAACGGATTTGAGTTACACACCAAAGCCGTTTGCAAAGGTGAGACAGACTCTTTTCGTGGCTTGTGAGCCATGGTGAGCTGAAAACCATTTGTAGTGCTAGTGCATGCCCTAACACCAAAGTTATACAACACCTATACTATCACAAAATGTATCTAATTAATATAGAACAACTAACTAAGTATAACATATGTTTTTTTAAATAACAACGAAACTATTGAAAACAAACACTAACCTAAGGAACACAAACTTACAGAGGTGCAGATGCAAGACACCTCTTAGGATTCCCGTAAGCGCTTGATCTGTATGAATAACATTCCCAGCAACAACGACATCCCGACAGTATGAGGGTGGAACTGTGAGCCTGTGGCGTAACATCCGTTCAAGCAGTGTAGCCCGGATAGGATAGACCTTGTCCACAAACATATACACAGTTTTCCCATTCGTTAAGTCCAAGACATGAACAGAGCTCTTGGGATACAATTCAGCTGCTCACAACCCATTCATCTTGTGTTCTCCAAAAATCTTCCACATCATCAGAATGAAGGGACTGACACAACAGATTGACATCCCTCCAGAGGTCCAAACCAACATCCACATCTGGGTTCAGCCGAAAATACCTATTCATCCGTCGACGTAAAAGAAGAAGGTCTACGATAGGACATGACGGTAGCAACTGTGTCAGGTTAGCAAAAGGACATTTTGCCGTCGTTTCCTGATAATACACATGACTAATAGTTGGTACTAAGCAGGGCAACGCACAACTCTCCCACATCTTTGAATGCACCCATATGGGAAAGAGGAGGAATATAATTTTCCATGTAATCATCACTCTACTATCAGACAACTGAAAAAAAACAAAAAAAAATAAAAAAAAAAAAAAAAAAAAAACAAAAATCTTTCAACTGGTTTATCCCATAAACAGTCATCACTTCTCACTCCACGATGTTTACGACGAGTCCGAGGAGGAGAAGAGGCATAAGCAGAAACAGTTTCGACCTTAACCCGTGGATCAACAATCTCATCATCAGGGAGTTTGTCCACAACACAAAAACACACTTTGGACAGAGATATATGACCCACCATAGAGGAATCTCAGCTAGCACTTCGTCATCCGAGTCAGGGTCAGCAGCAACTCGAGACATACCTATCTGCTCGTCCTCATCACTATCCAAGAAAAACTCATTAATACCTCCGGATGTGGGTTCAAACAGAACATCAATTGGTTTGGCGATCAGTAGATGACATGTGACAGGGAAGAACTATCATAGAATCATGCATATGGTGAAACTCTACTCGCTCGGTGGAAAACAGCATTAGTAGAGTCATGGAACACCCAAATACACCACCAGCAGAAGTGGGAGCAGCAGAGCCAGGCACAAAGGAGGAGCTGAACCAGCAGGATGAAAACTACTACCACCAGCAGAATCATGATCCTCAGCAGGTTGTGTGGTAGCAGCAGGAACATTAGAAGGCTGTGAAGAAGCGCGTGCAACCCGTTGTCTTTTAGAAGGAGGCTCAGAAATAGCAGGCTTGGGTCGAAATAGGTATACTGAGCACTCAACCCCAAGGATCCTTTTCAAGACGTTCAGATGTTCTCGTATTCTTCAATTCAACTGTTGTTTAGACATCGCCTGAACAGTGTCATCGAGATAGTCCTTTATGAGCTGTACGCCCAATGATTTTTTAACCAAGGTACGCATCATTTGTGTGACCTCAGATTGCTTCATAGGCTTACCCTTAACGTGTCGATAACGGAGATCTGCCAGAGCTCGCTTCTTTCTTATCATTTATAGCACGTCATGCCTCTGAACATAAGTTGTCCTCATTTTACATCCGCTCACATAACCTCGCGTGCCAATGCAAGATTGATCCAACTTGCAATCAATCAAATTCAGCCAGTCTGTTTCTGTCATACGCATCATGAGTTCATCTAATTCTTTTGCGCGCTCCTCAGAAACATTAGGCATGTATTCCTGAGCTAAATCCTCAGCCTGTAACCTTTGAACCAAGCGTTGACTAGCTTGGTCTTCTTCGAAACGTTGCCTGGCTTGAGCATCTTCTGCAACAAATTCAGCAGGAATATCTAAGTCAGGCATATGAGCCTTTCCTTTATCAGCAACAACAGAAGGATCAGCAGATGCTGAGACTGCTGCTGGAGAAAGAACATCAGCAGAAAGGGGAGTTTGAAACTGCGCAAAAGCCGGAGTATGGAACTCTGTCCTGGCTCGTCGATAAACCGACCTCTTACGCCTAAGAGGAACCTCCTCCTCCTCGCGTTCCTCCATATCCACAGAGGGAACAGCAGCTTGATCGTGACCCAGAGCTTCAGATGCCATACGTGATAATCCTTCAAGGTCAACATCATCTTGAATATCCACATCCCCTTCTGTGGGAGGAGCATCACCCACAAAACGTGCTGTCTTCAACTGTTTAACTGTTCTTTCCAACTTCTTTACTCGAGATACAAGTGTCAAAATAGCTCCCCCCATGATTTTCTTTGAAGTTCCCAGCTCTGTTTCCAATGAGTCTATACGCCCCATACACCTATCAAGCTTGGCAGATAAACTTGTTAGTAGAGTAGGGTCCTCTGCCCTACCAGCAGCATCGGCTGTTGGTGTAGGAGCATCATTGGGCCCAGCAGGTGACTCCTCATGGAATCCACCAAGAATGGTGTCATCTTCCATGGAAACGAGATTATCAATGTCCTCAGGCTCAATATAGTTATCAGGCCTAGGTGGGGGACCAAAGATAACGGGTTCCTCAAGAGCAGGGTCAACAAAATCATAGGGTCTGGGCTGTGGACCAAAAATAATTGGTTCAAGGACATCAGGGTCCACATACCCAGCTGGTCTGGGTGCAGGGCCAAACACTAAGGGCTCCGCAAGGCGAGAAGTCTGAGCAGGGGGAGTCGGTGAAAGAGAAGGTGGTCTCTCAGATGCAGACTGCCTCTCCGGTGATGGTTCCCTAACAGGGGAAACCGGAGGAGAATGGGGTACAGGGTGCGCCTCAGCTGCACTACCAGCAGCTTCATCAGCAGCAGCATTGTTCTCATTAGCAGCATCATTGCCAAGCTGTGCAATGGCAAGCATGGGTTGGTGTCAAGGTATTTCCTCACCCTCACCAGTTTAATTTTTCATATTAGAAAACTGTTTACGAGTTAAAACAGAAAGTGGTCTAGGGGTTCGGTTCAGCTGTTCGATGGCAAAGCATTTGTAAAAACCTTGGGTACATTAAAAATTTATGCTTGTTAGACTTAACATTCGCAATCATCCCTTACAAAAATGAGAAAAAAATTATATCACCCTACAAGTCGATAAACACAATAAGGTCGGTGGCAATGGAACTTGGAAATATGATTCCAACTTCCAGCCTTTAGGGCTCAGACAATGCAAAATTGTATGCACCAGAATCTCCATTGAGGAGATAAAATGTGCTTAGAAAAGTAAGGGTTCTATCTTGTCGGATTACCCAATAGCCCCCATACCGCACAAAAATATCCATCAATTTGCATGTCAAAGATGCCATGGCATCGTTCAGTTGTAAACTGAGCCCTATTTAGAGACTCAGTCACGACCACATACGGCCGTCAATAGTTGCAACTTAGGTCACGAGACCAGCTGGCATTAGGGCGTTCTGTAGCGGGTTGCCCAAAATTTTTGGACCAATGAGTAAAACACGACGGAGGGTATGTGTTAAAAGCGTACTCTGCAATGAAGGGTGGTCCAATAGCTGAGAATATCTGTGAAAGTCCTCGGAACTCCTTTTCCCTCCCCAAGTAAGCGATTCTGTTGTGATCATCTTTGTACTGGAGTGCCGCCATTGGTGATTGATGAAAGTAGGTTGAAGAAACAGAGTATACAAAGGCAAAAGATTTGGGTGTATGTGTGTGTGGGAAAGATGAAAAATTGATTTGGGATTATTTAGGTTAATTGTGTCCAATGGGTGAAAAGTTAACCTTTTAATTTGATTGGTACAATTTTAACCTTGGAAGTTGAAGTAATTGAGTGAAAATCAACTTGTACGCCACCTGTTCAGGCAAGTGGTGACCGCCAAATCCTATATAGGATTTAAAACGAAAAACTATTCAACTTCTATTTTTAAGACCAGCAGGTAGAAAGTCAATCAGCAGTAACAAGTCTTAAAAAAATCAGCAGAAACAAGTCAAGCAGCAGAAATAGTATGTGAGCAGCACAAACTATTCAGGCAGCAGATACATTATTACACCAGCAGGAATGGAGACTACCAGCAGAAACCAAGTGACTGGTGGCCGAGACCAACCAATCAGCAATATCAAACTGAGCACAGCAGAAAGAGGTTACTACCAGCAGAAATAAGTCAGCAGCATGAATAGATGTATTGGCAGCATAAACAACTCCAGCAGCATGAATATATTCAACCAGCAGAAAGAGTCATGCAACAGCAAGAAAAACTATGCAGGACAGCAGGAACATACACTCCTATAGCTGAAACGAATCACTAGGCTAAGTTGCCCACCAGCAGGTATCGAATAGCAGCATAATCCATAGCCTACCAGCAAAAATACAAAGCATCCAGAGAAGGATTAACTACAACAGAATCATAGTACTACAGCAGAAACATCGTCCCAGCCAGAAAGGATAACTACCAGCAGAACCATAGTACGACCAGCAGATAACCAATTCGTCTGCAGAAAGATAACTCCAGCGAACATAGTATACGACAGCAGAAACCAATCCTGTCAGCAGGAAGAATGTACACCTAGCAGCAGTATTGACTACCTCCCCTTAGGCTTATACCTCCCCTCAATTCACGAAAGAGGGATTCACCATCCCAATATGGACCACCAGATACTCAAATCTTGGTCCATCAAATGCCTTTGTCAGTAAATCAGCCACATTATCATTGGTGTGAATCTTCAGCACCTGGATCAAGTTCTTCTCATTGGCATCTCTTATAAAGTGATGCCTAATCTCAATATGCTTGGTCCTCTGATGAAAGACTGGGTTCTTCACAATGCATATGGTGCTCTGGTTGTCTATGAAGATTTTGGTATTCATGAAGTTGAATCCATATAATCAGCCAATGGTTCTGAATCCAGAGTACCTGTGCACAGCAGCTAGCAGCAGCAACATACTCGGCTTCTGTAGAAGAAGTAGCCACAATAGTCTGCTTCTTGCACTGCCATGAAATTTAATCAGTCTGCCCAGAATTGACATCAACATGTAGGGATTTTCCGGTCACATGAGAACCAGCATAATCACTGTCACTGTAGGCTTCCAACTGAAAGGGAGAATCTTTAGGGTACCACAAGCCGAGTTTTGGTTGCACTTTAGATACTTGAAAATCTTCTTGACTGAATTCAGATGAGAAGTCAGTGGAGTAACTTGATGTCTGGAACAAGCACTAACTGCAAACTTTAATATCAGGTTTTGAAAGCTGTGAGTTACATAAGTGAACCAATCATGATCTGAGTATTAATGTACATTAACTGGAGGATCAGTTTATCCTTTCTATTTGGTCTTAGCGACTTCATAGGGGTTGTTGTAGTTTCTTGACAGATTCATGTCGAACTTAGTAAGCTTGTCTTTTAACATACTTGTCTCTGGCTGATAAATATACCATTAGGTAACCTGTTTCACTATAGACCTAAGAAGAAAGTCATCTCTCCCATATCACTCATTTCAAATTCCCCTTTCATCAACACCTCAAATTCATTCACACCAGGCTTTATGTTGGAACCAAAGATGAAGTTCATCCACATAACACCTGTACCAAAAAGTATATTCCCTGGTATCTTACTTGTTGAAACCAATGTCTTGTCAATTGTAACTCTTCTGTAATGTGTTGTACAGAAAAGCAGGGCATCTTGCATACCAGGCTCGAGGTGCTTGATGAAGTCTTACAGAGCTTTAACATCTGGTATACATGCTTTGGGAAGTAAGTGGATCTTCAAAGCCTTTAGTGAGTGACATACACTTTCTTCTTCAATGTATCCCTAGGTATTGAGAGCTGGGGCTGCAAGTGCAAGCGATCAGTTGTCTTATACGATCTACACAGGCCAGCGAGTAATAATTATCGCTCTATATCAAGCGATTATTATACAACCTCTATGTGAATACCTGTCATGCTACCATCTTGTCATATAGATCCACTCAAGATCAAAAAAGTTCAACTCACACTCACACATAAACTAAAAATCACCAACCGAGGCTATTCGCGCCACCTCCCTCACTCTATGCGCGTACTCGCGGTTCTAATACAAATACCTCATCCATAATCAATGACCCTCTCTTGTCGGTATCCCTGTGCAACACCAACCTTGCTTTATTCTTCACAATAAGTTCCTCTGGCATCCCTCTTGTCTTAAAAAATCCACTTTTGTCCCTATTGCATGTTCTGCCATCAGGTAGAGGGACTAGTTTTCCATACTTGCTTGGTTGAGGAAAACTGTTGCATCATCTTCTTGCATAAATCTAACACAATCAGGATCCTCCAAGTGCTTTAGATTATACTAGTTGGTTCTAATGAGAATAGGAAGCAAGCATGACAGACAATGAAGTTGATCTGTATGATTGGTCCTTTTGTTGATCTTGAATATAATCCAATGAAAGCACTTTCACCAAACTTGGATTTGTGAGCTCTGCTTCTTGTCAGAACTGGAGAAGCAAGATCACCAAGAATCTGAGACTGAGGATGAATTGTGTTCACCCTTTTTGTAGGAACGGGATTCACTTCCACAGCAGGTGCTAAATTTGTAAGAGTAGCACGAAAATCATCATCATAAGAGGAAGATGTGAAGATGCCAGATGAGATTTGTTCCTTGCACACATCAGAAGGGACTGGAAATCGTGTGGTGTTTTCACTCGAGCCCAAAACCTGACCAGGAGGAAGTGTAGACTCATCAGCATGTACAGGAATGAGGTCAGCAGAAACAGATGTACTGGCAGCAGGATCGCCCTGATCAGCAGGTGCATAACTACCAGCAGGTTGAAAATGACCAGCAGGATGACTACCAGCAGGATCACTACCAGCAGAAGTACTACCAGCAGAAACACCACCAGCAGAACCAATGCCAGCAGGATCCCTATCAGCAGAAACACCTTGGTTTCGAATTTCAGCTTCAGCTTGACTTAGTATTTCTGTTGTTGCTTGTGAGAACAAATAACCATATCGTGCAGCTGCGTCCTTAGCTTCATATTCTTGTCTTTGAAGCTTAGCAAGCTCTTCTGCATAATCTGCATTGCGTTCCATAACACTAGGACCATTGCTTGATGAAGGACCTGCAAAACTGTTAGAAGGAAATGAAGGAACCACTATCACTTGCTCATCCACTTCTGAATCTGAGTCATGATCTTGTGTACCTGCATTTATGTTAGTTTCTTGTGTACCTGCAGGTTTGTCAGTTTTAAAACGAGTATAACCTAATGAATCAGTTAAATAGTCAAGGTCAAAGTACCACTCATGACCAATTCCCTGAACATTGGGTTTATCTTCTAAAAATCTCAGATTCATGGTTTCCTCTACCCTCTTGTTAGTTAAATTATAAACCCTATAGGCCTTGCTATTTGGAGCATAACCAACAAGATAACCTTCATCAGCTTTACCCTCAAATTTTCCCAAATGGTCACTTGTATTAAGGATAGTTACTTGACACCCAAAAGGTTTAAGATGACCTATCTGAGGAACCTTCCCAGATATCAATTCATAAGGTGTTTTATTATGGGGATTAGTAATAGACACCCTGTTTAAAACATAGCAAGCCGTGCTAACAGCCTCAGTCCAAAACATGGTAGGTAATTTAGAGTCAGCCAACATGGTTCTAGCAGCCTCTATAAGAGTCCTATTTTTCCTCTCAGCAACCCCATTCTGTTGTGGGGTTCTGGGATTACTATAGTCCCTCTTAATTCCCTTTTCCCCACAGAGTTCTATAAGTTTTGCATTTTTGAACTCTGTCCCATTATCACACCTTATTCCTTTAACCTTTTTATTTAGCTGGTTTTCTATTAAGGCAATAAATTCTTTAAGGACATAAAATGTTTCATCCTTAGTACCCAAAAAGAAAGTCCAAGTAAACCTGCTAAAGTCATCAGTAACCACTAAGGAGTAGTACTTCTGGTCAATACTCCTTATATTGGTAGGACCAAAAAGGTCCATATGCAGCAGTTGCAGAGTTTCAGTAATAAGTCTCACAGCAGAAATATGCTTGTAAGAAGCCTTATGTTGCTTTCCTTTGTTGCAGGCAACACAGTTGTGTTCATTGGTGAACACCTTGAGAGGTAACCCATCAACCAGACCTTCCTTAGCTAACTTGTTGATTGTTTTGAAGTTCACATGAGCCATCCTTCTGTGCCATCTGGTGGATTCATCCAAGGATGCTTTTGCTACTAAACAAGTAACATTTTGTTCTGGTTGTAGTTCTGAGATGCTGAAGGTGTAGAGATCACGTTCCCTAGGAATTCTGAGTACCACCTGACTTTCATCAGGTAATTGGAATTCTTCTGTAAGCACCAAACAATCAGTGTCTGTGAAGAGAACTTTGTTCTTTTTATCACAAATTTGTGATACAGAGAACAAGTTAAAGTGCTGCAGCTCTTCAACATAGTAGACATTTTCAAAGTCAAGCTTTGATGTCCTTATGGTGCCTTTTCCTGATATTCTACCATCTCCACCTCCAAATTTGACAATGCCTCCCTTGACCTGCACAAAATCATCAAGCTTCTCCTTGTTTCCTGTCATACTTCTTGAGCAACCACTGTCAACTATACCTATGTCATTATCTGTACTAGGATCACCCTACAAATCATACAACAACAACATTAGTACACTTGAGAGACCCAAGCCAGTTCTGACTTGAGCCTGCCTTGTGGATCATTAAGTGTGAAACCATGTAGATTGATGAGATCCACCATTACTCTTGGACCCCCAAAAATGTGGTCTTTTATTCCTCCAAGAGTAACCTGCTGAGGTCTTAACAGCAGTACCCCATCGTCCCTCATTCATATACATAGGGTCATATAATTCAGGCCAATACATATTATTAAAATATACAGATGATGGTCTGAAATATGGTCTAGCAGCAGGATTAAGCCAACCAGCAGAAACTGGTCTACCAGCAGAAACAGGTGCTGGTCTTTTAGACCAACCAGCAGGATTAGATTGAGCAGCGGCAAGATGTGCTGCCTGTCCAACCCTTCCAGTAGGATTTGGTCTACCAGCAGAATTGACTGCTGGTCTGTTTCTACTAGCAGCAGGATCAGATCCACCAGCAGTAACAGATGCTGACGAATTCCTACTACCAGCAGGAACAGATGCTGCTTTAGATTTACAAGGGACAGAATCTACACAATTATAAAAGTCACAATCTTTAATCAAATGCAATTTACTACCACAAACAAAACATTTCTTAACACGCACAGAATTGTTTTTACACACATTCCTATTGTTCATTCCACTTTTATTACAAAAAATCCTAGGAGATTTTATATTCTCAAAACAAGAAAAACTAGGACTGCCAGCAGTGGAATTTGGGTCTTCAACATCAGACTCTGGCAAAGTCTCAACAGCCGGTGGGAAGTCTTTAGTCTTGGTCTTGAGGCTTGAATCACAGGTTGCATAGGTCTCTGAGTCTGAAGACTTGTCACTGTTATCACAAGAGACGAAGTCATTAGATTCTGAAAGAGTTTCAGAAGTTTTATTATCAGACTTTGAACCATAATTTACCTGTGTCTCCTCTATGTCAGACTTGTATGGGATGGGCATATAAGTTCCCAGTGGATGGAGGAGGAACTAGCAATGTATCTCCCCAACCTTGACAAACCATAAATACTCGAGGTTAAACTCCCCTCGAACAGGTTTTGGGTACATGGTACTTTAGGGTCTAGACAATCAAACACTATCGTCTTTTCCTAAAGACTCTTTAAATCCGAGACCAATTTTAGTCTTGGGTAGACATAGAGCTAAATATCAACTTGTTCAACTTCTTGGAAGGACTCCTTCCACTTTTCAAATCTAGCTATGACGCTTCATACTTAACTCCCATTCTTCTTTCTTTTGTCCTGATCATGTAATTTTCAGTATAACTCAGTGTGTTATTGGTGTTTTCCTACATTAGCAGATAAAAACCCTAATCTTTTCGTCTAATGCAATCTGAGTTTTATGGACCAATCTTTTATGATCAATGTTTTTAACAGCATTCTGATATGTCGAACTTTAATGTAACAATCATATACAATTCTACAAGATTATTATACATATTATTAAGATCAATTAATTTTAGAATCACAACAAGGGGACAATTTGTACCTTAGGAGAAATCCCCAGCATAGTAACTCAGCAGCAGCATCAAAGCACAGCACCACCATATCAGTATTAGTCAGCCATCAACCCATAGTACCATTCTCAACCTCACCATCTTGTTTTCTTCCGCAAAGATCCGACAATTCACCAAGGAGAGGTCAACTGAGACCCAAATCTTTTGGTTCGCTGTTCTTAACTTCTGTGGCCTTAAAGGCAGATACTAGCCTTACATCAACTGTCTTCACATTACACTCCCTAGCCAAAATGTCCCAATTGAAGACATTGTAGCATCTAATCCTTCCTTCTGTTAAATCTGGCATGGTTGGCTTATTGTTTGTAGTTCATTCTTCGTCCTGCCTTCTTCTCAAATCTGTAATCCTCAAGGAGTAGCCATAGCCATTTGCCACATTAAGTCCAATTCTTCCCATCTCCAACTGATCAACCTGGTCTAAGTCTTCAAAGATCATTTCTTGATCTGTCATTCACACAACAAAGAATGGCAAAACACATTTCATGATGCTGTCAGAACGACCAGATGTCTTGATAAACTGATGGAACAAAACACTGCTGATCAGAATAAGTAAGCGTTGAGCAGAGCAAGGCATCTCTAATGAAAGCAGAATGAGTGGGAGCAGCAGAAGCTTTCACACCATACCTATAACCAATTCTGACATCAAAGTTCAAGTTACCACTTGAGTTTAGTTATACAGGTCATCAAAGCTCATTGATTCAAGCCACCTCTTGTTTTAATGCCAAGGCAACTTTGTGACCACGAAGAGGGAAGTTGCTCTTAGAACTTCAGGTTGATGTCATCATTGTCGGCCTTGCCAGCACTTGATTCAACTGCTCAGAATCTTCTGAAACCTGTCATAAACCCCTTGTGTAGCCTTCTCTTCTGTCACAAGAATTCTGTAAACTGCTGCTTGAGCATGGTCTGCCTCACTTCTTGCTTCTTCATTCCCCCAAAACCAGCCTTAATTCATCCAAATACTCCCTTGCATCATCATAATGATGAAAACGGGCATATATCTTCGAGTATAGCCTGAAGCACAAGGTTCACACCTATTCTCCCTTGTACACAACATAAGCTCATCAAGAGAACAGGAGGATGAACAATTGTAATTCTTTTGCATCTTTCCAACCTCTTTGGACTGTTTCCCTTCTGAACAATCCCTCCAAAATTATGATCACATTCTCTTATCCATACTCCATCTTCCATAGCCCATATCTCATAGTTTTTCTTCTCTCGATAAGGAAGAAAACTTGCATTGTTGGCAGAGATAGTGGCTGTTTTGGAACTGTTGTGAATAACAATGTTAAGGTTACTCGTTTGACTAGTTTGTTGGACTGAGTAGTTGAGTCTGTAAAAGTGAGCAGCAGGTTGTGAGAAGACGATTGATTTGGTTGTGAGAAAGCGGTTGGAGAAAGCAGTTTGAGTAAATGTAGCATTGGTTGTGGTGGGTTTCAGGTATGAAAGATTCCGAGGATTATCAGCTTGAGTGAAATGTGAAGGTGGAAGCAGATGGATTAGAGTTTGGATGGTTAGGATAATTGAAGTGGTGACTGATAGTATAGTAGCGGCATGGGTTCTGTACATAGTTAACGGTTTAGAGAAACAAAGATTGTGGGTAACAAGTGATTCTACTTTATCAGAGGCTCTCTCCATGCTCTGATACCACTGTTAGATCTAGAACTAGATAGATCTTCCAGCCATTTAAGTTTTTAGTTTTTTTTAAGGGGGGGGGTATAGTACTGTTAATAATCACAAGTTATATACGTGAGAGACTCTAACAATTTGTTTTAGGCGGAAACTAAAACAATGCAAATATAGAAGAAAACAAAAATAAACCAATGATCCTCTATGGATCTCTCTATGATAAATAAACTTTTTGTGTAATTCGTTATCGTACAAAACCCAAATGCTAAAGGTTTCTTTATAAGAGAAGAAACCCTAAATTGCTAAAGCTAAAAACGCGTAAAAACTAATAAACTAAAAACGCGTAAGAAATATACATCAATCTCTTCCTAATATATCTCATTCCTATTTTCATGAGATAACTCTAGAATATAACTATAATTCCTGCATACAATAATCACGTCTATAAATAAGATCAACAGATTCTATATCTGTCAGCAGAAATGAGAACATGACCAGCAGGAACATAATCAGCAGAAACCACTTAATGCCATCAGCAGAAACGAACATCTCTAACAGCAGAAACGACACTTAGTCGTTTTCAATAATTCCCAACATATCCTAATGGTCCAATCCTGGGAAAGGGTGGCTAGACAAAGGATTACACAGAGTTTCTCTCCTAATCCAGAAATCTTGTTTCCACCCCTAGGGGAAGATGAAGGAACGGAAGACCCAATGATCATAGAGGCGGAAATAGGAGGCCACTGTGTACACCGTATGTATGTGGACGGCGGATTAGCCTCAGAAATTTTGTATGAGCACTGCTTTAGCCGACTCCGTCCGGAAATTAAAAAACAATTGATACCAGCCACTACCCCTTTGATTGGATTTAGTGGTGAAACAATATGGCCAATAGGGCAAATACAATTGTTGGTTGCGATTGGAGATGAAGAACACTCTGCTTCAGCTTGGATGAATTTCATGGTTGTAAGATCATCGTCTCCGTACAATGGAATTATTGGAAGACCAGGAGTAAGAAAATTGCAAGCAGTTCCATCAACAGCTCACGAAATGCTAAAGATCCTGGTAGAAGGAGGAGTGATTACTCTAAAGAGTAGCAAATTGGTTCCGCTGGAATGCGCGGTGGTCTTCGGACCTGAAGGAGCCCCATCAGCTACCAAGCCAATAATAGAAGAAAGAATTAAGGTAGCAATAAACCCGGAATATCCGGAACAAACAGTAATGATTGGTTCTACCCTCACCGAAGAAGGCCGCAACAAGTTGTGTGAACTACTCCAGCGCAACTTGGACATTTTTGCTTGGAAGCCTGCGGATATAACTGGCGTCCCAAGACACATTGCGGAGCACCGCCTTAACGTGCGGGAGGGATGTTCTTCGGTTAGACAAAAGATAAGAGGGCAAGCGGCTGACATAAACTAGGCAATACAAGAGGAAGTGGGGAAACTTATGGAGGTAAGAATAATGAAGTACACTACCATGACTGGCTGTCCAACCCAGTAATGGTAAAAAAGCATGATGACAGTTGGAGGATGTGCGTCGATTTCAAAGATCTAAACAAAGCATGCCCAAAGGACGGTTATCCGCTACCAGAGATAGACTGGAAGGTAGAATCCTTGTGCGGATTCCCTTTTTAAAATGCTCTTATATAAAAAGGCTATCATCCAATTACATAATGGCAAAGGAAATGAAGAAAAAAACCGCATTCATCACAAGCAAGGAATATTCCGCTGCAGTACGAAAAAATGCCTTTTTGTGCTGTAAGGAAATTCGAGGGCAACCTATCAACGCCTAATGGATAAAGCGTTCCATAAACAAGTTGGTAGGAATCTAGAAGTGTACGTAGATGACCTTGTCATCAGAATCTGCACTAAATAAAAAAAAAGAAAGATAGTCCAGGGACAGTACTTAGAACATGTAAAAACACTGAGGTAAATTAACCGTAGAAACTGAAAACCCTATAGAAAGTGTAACTATGGTGGATATAAGTAGAATGTTCTTAGGATACAAAGTCAACTCTAGGGCTGAAAGTGTGCCCAAATAATGGATTTTGATGCAATTCTCCAACCCCAGAAAAAATGTAAGAGGACGTGCAAAAGTTAAAACGAAACGCGCAAGCTCATGAATAGGTTCTTGTGCCAAATCAGTAGAGAAGTCATTACCGCTCTTTAAAACTTGAAAAATGCCATAGAAAGAAACTGACTTCCATTAGACCACAAAAGCGGAAGAGTCGTTAAACAAATGAAACTAGCTATAGTCCGAAGCTACCCCCAATGCTAACGACACCAAATGGAAAAGAATAGCTTATTGTTTACTTGCCGCAACAAAAGAAGACCAGTAAAGCGCAGTACTAATGACGAGAAAGGGATAGCTAACAGATGCCCATCTACTTTGTTATCAGGGCATTAATAGGTCGGAACTAAAATACACGTCATGGAAAAGACTGGAGCTGGCTTTAGTACATCTAGGTATGCGCCTAAAAAGATACTTTCAGGCACATCCAATAATAGTAATCACGGACCAGCCTATACAACAAATACTATCAAGACTAGAAATAGCAGGAAGGCTACAAAAGTGGAGCATTGAATTAGGAGAGTATGCAATACATTACCGGCCTAGAGTATCAGTCAAAGGACAAATATTAGCAGACTTCATAGTCGAAAGACCAGAAGAGGACTCTCCGACAACACTCGATGGAAAAAAAGAGGAAGCTCCCTTGACCAAGGATTTTGTTTACGACGGAGACGGATCCTCCTGCATAGATGGTTTCGGAGCAGGACTAATACTCACAAACCCAGAAGGGATGGAATTCACTTATGCCTTAAGGTTCAGGTTCGATGCAACAAACAATGAAGCAGAATATGAAGCTTTGATTGCTGGACTAAGGATAGCGGAACAAATGGGTGTGAAAAACCTTCAAGCAAATGTGGATTCACGTTTAGTGGCCAATCAAGTGAACGGAACGTACGTTGCAAAGGAGGCTGACATGATCCGTTACCTGGAAAAAGTAAAAGCACTTACAGGC
>BQNB010033932.1:35000-50847 GCA_026074375.1 Tanacetum coccineum
GGCAATGGCAAGTTGCATGCCATAGGTAAGTAGCCACCGACGCCCGAAAATGGTAGTCAAGAGACGCGAATAGAATTTCTCCTCAAGATAAAGGGCCATCTCAACAAAATTAGCACATAGCTTATCAAACTTCTCATTCACTTCCTTCATCTTTTCATCTTAGAACTTCTCAAGCTGGTCAATAAAACCCTCATACGCCGTAACTTTCTCCTGAAGTCCAGCAGAGGAAGCCTCCAGTTCATGCACCCGTAATTATGAAGAAGCATTTTAGAGATATATATATAAAAAGAGAAAAGAGGAGGAGAGAGCTTAAGTGCACAAGTACGTACCCGATCCGCAAAATTGTCACTCTGAGACTTGGCAAAGGTAACCTGAGCATCCAAGTCAGCAACTTCTTGCTCCCTAACCTTAACTGAAGCAGCAAGATCGCCACTTTCACACTCAGATCAGTTTTCTCTTGTTCCAAAGTGGCATTTTGCTCTTTCAGAACCTTCACTTCATCACGAAGAGATTCCTCAACAACTTCGAATTTAGAGGCTTCAGCACGGAGATGGATGGCCTCCGCAGCTTCCGCCTCCTTCACTAGCAACTGTGCCTTGAGTCTTTTAACTTCTTCATCCCTGGCCTTCAGCAATGAATTTTTCTCCTCCACAACAGAATTTAATCTCCTTCTCTCTCTAATGTTATACTCAGCACGCATCCTCACTTTAGCACTAAGAGACATTTGGCGAGCAGCCCCTACATTGAACTCTGTGAAAAGTTGGTCATGTTCCATACCACGGATTAACGCAAAGAACTTAGGAGGAGCAAATTCATCCACCATTTCACGGCAAGTATGACCGTCATCTAGGCGAGAACCATTGGTTACGCTCCATTGGGGTACATATACTTTCTGAAGATCCGTGTCAGGGCTAATAACAGTGCGGATACCAGTAACAATGAAGTCACTGCCAGTAAGGTCAGAAAAACCACTTGCGGTGTGATTAACCCCACCACCAGAAGAATCACCACCAAAAATAGAAGACTCAATTTTTTTTTCTTTAACGGTTGTAGCAGGATCAACTGTGGAAGTAACGGTAGTTGCCATTGTCATCAACGGAATATAAGGCCTAGCAAAAGAATCAACTTCAGCTTCCGCAATATTAGCACCAGAATGATGAGAAGGATCTGAAGAGATAACGACCTTGGCGGAGCACCGATGGTTCGAAGGTTAAGTCCGGTTGCGGAGGCAGTATGAGCTTCATCTTCATGTTCCGGCGTGGCAGAAATAGAGGACGTGACAAAGGGCAAGGTTGGAATAGGCTCACCCCTGACCTCAGTATTCTGCACGGCTCCAGCAAGCAACCGCTGAACCGCAAACCTGGACTTACCACCTATGGAGGCCTTACTCAGGGTTCCATGATCCCCCCTCAACTTTTTGGGAGGATGGAAAGGTCCACCAGCATAAAAAACAATTGTTTTTCTTTTTCTTTGACGCCTTAGTTGCACATGAGCTACGTCTTCAACAACAGTCTCTGCAACCTCACTAACTAGCTGGATACCAACATCATGCCCACCACTCGCAGAATCACCTTGCTCTGCTTGGTTACCGTTACCACCTTCATCAAAGAGCTTGTCAACACTTGCATCTAGCTTGATTTCAGCACGAGCAGGAGTAATGGGTAGCAGTAGAACAACACGTCCCACAGTAGTATCCAACAACCTTGGTTCATCTTCAGCACGCTGCCTCTCACCAACCCTCACCTTTGTAGGATCGACAGTTTGGATGAAGGAGAGCAAATCCATTTCTACACGAAAAGAATAAGACGGTCAGCAAAAAAGATCAAAAGGCAAAACAAAAATAAAACATAATCATAAGCACCCACCCTCGCCATATTCACGCAGAAACTAGGGATAAGTATCTTCGTCCAATGTATAGTTACGACTAATTCCTACTAAGCAAAGGAAAGGTTCCGGATACTTATGGAATGAAGCTGGGTATGCAACAAGGGTAGCATAATGTTCCGCGTTAAATTCAGAAGACTTTGGGAAAGGGTCATTCGACACACTTTTGCTAGTATTCCACGGAAAGGAGGCAGGACAAGCAAAAGCGTCAACCCAAAAGAAATGATCGTTCCAGCTTTTCAATGAGTCTAAGGGTTTGGTGTAACAAACGGCGTCATTTCCCTGGCGCTTACTGAACGACATCCAGCCTTTGTTTCTAGAGTTCACATAAAAACAACGGAATAACCCAACCGTTGGCTCAAAGCCATGAGCACGGTAAAGGATCTCAAAATGAGACACTTTGGCCGCACCAATAACGGATAGTTGGGAAATATGGATATGATAGTGTCTGAGCACGTTAAGAAGAAAAGTGGAAAATGGTAATAGAAAATTGGCATACTCGAAGAATCTAGTATATACACCTATTTTGCCAGTAGGCATTTCATGAATTGTTTGGTTAGGGTTGGGTAACTGTGGATGAACCTCATCAGGAATATGAAACGTTTCGCAAATTTTTTTAGAGCTTTTAGAGTAAGAACCGACTTTATATCTGTAATACTGTTCATGATAAAAATTAAGCAAGAATTGGGGCCCAACCTGAAAGACTAAAGTTCTTCGAAATAGGGCACAAAGGGTACAGATTGGAAAAGCTTGAAGAATTTTTTAACAATGGCGATTATAATTCGAGAAGATGAAAAAGGAAACAGTGAAAACCACACCGAGTATTTATACCCTCGGTGTAGTAAATACAAGATTCCTCCAAATGCTCACACGTGGCTATGACCTCCGAGTCAACGATCAGGATGAAAGGTAAAAGATAGTGATGACAGTTTAGTAGTTGGACTAACCAGTCAAACCAGTCAGAACATGAAAGGCTACAAAAAGACCACGTCACCCACGTCCCACCTAACAAGGGCAACAAAACGTCACAAAAAGGTAAGCACGGCGAACGCAAGGATATAAGAAGTACCGAAACCTGAGTCTAGTAATATCTACAGCACGCAATAGACATACTAGACTAGGGGGACTTGATGACGTATAATACGTATAACAGGCCTCCGGGTCTGGACTACATAAATTATACATGGGCTCAAGCTCAACAAAGCAATCGCAAAACACAATGGGCCAAAACTAAGCCCAGACCAACTGGCTACGGTCCGGAGACAGCAAGACGGACGGAAAGCTTCCATAGGATGCTTCCGCAAGACAAGCGGAAGTCTGCTAAACAAGCCCAAGTTCGCAAGACACGATTATAAGCGGATCCTTGCCCGACAAGGGTCCCACTTCGGCCCACTAACAGAAATAAACGAGATATTAGGAAAACCTAATATTTGGCTCACCTATAAAAAAGGGTACTCTAACACCCCACAAGGTATGATTTTCTGACCACAATACACACACATATACTCTGACATTTTCTGACAAATATGTTTACTTACTCTTACGCCGGAGTTCAATCGTGGGGTCCGTCCCCACGGTAAGACTAACGGTTTACCTTTCATTGTGCAGGGAATCATTTCATTACTTGATTTAGTACAAGATCTCATCCTTGGGCCTGACCCAACAACCTCCCAGATCCACCTTCTTAACCCATTACATATTTTGTACTAACAATGACAAAAACAATAATTATTGGTTGACGATAGTTGGTAGTTGCGAGTATGTAATGAGAGTTTTTTCTATCTATTGTGATAAAAAAAATACTTTCTCCGTCTCAAAATTATTGCCCCTTATTGATTTTTCAAGTCTTTTTCTTCTAATTTTGGCCTTAAATATTTTTGTTTGTGTTATATAATACTTGATGAAAATTATAATAATGTTTTTTTTATATAACACAAACAAAACTATTTAAAGTCAAAATTGAAAGAAAAAGACTTGAAAAATCAATAGGGGACAATAATTTTGGGATGAATAAATTATATAGATACGTGTTAGTGAACTTCTCCAAACATTTATAATTGTGTACATAGTTTTCTAATTTAGAAAAAGCTCACCTTTACATGTTTCTAGCAAGTTTTAATTCATAGATAGTTAGATACATCTTCAAATGAGAAGACTATGGATTACATTAATACATTATTTCCTATGATTACAATAGCTACTTTTTAGAAATTTTAGAACTTAATAACAAAATTTATTGACTAATTAGAGTTTAATGTTATTCTACAGAGAATACTAAATGTATTAATAAAAAGTAGGCATGTCTTTTTAAAAACTAAATTACTTTCATTTTGACTTACTCAAATAATTCATTTACCAATCAGATTGCTCAATTTCATCACACCAATAATATTCCACAATATGAATGGTTAAAGCATTTTTATATTTTCTCAAGAGGTTTTCAAATGTGTTTTCCTTTACAATATATAGAATTTAATGAAACTAAAATATTATTAACTTTTAATAACAGATAGTTAATATTGTGTCTTTGTGTTTCAAGAGTGAATATTGGGTTTTAAAGGGTGACGTATCTTAAGTTAATCATCTTATTATTTGTTGTAACAATGATGATCATCATCACCTCTACCTCATTAGCGCCTTATGCCACACTATTTGTTCACATTTCCACCTTCTTTAGATTTCGCCATATAATTAAGCATATCAGTTAAGTATGTCAATCAATACTCTACTTTACCTCATAACCTTTCATAATTCGCCTATCCTCGCTAAACGCTCCCATTTTTGCACCACTACGTGGGGTGACTCGCCACCGTGACCACACGTGGTTGAGCTCCTAGTTGTGTCCGGTCTAATAGTGATGCCTATCACACCTAATGCTGAAAGAGTAGATATCACTGATGCATGATACATGTAGCAATTCTTTTGTGATTGGCTTTTGTTATTTTTTTTTCCTAAAAATATCAAGTCCTACTTGTCCAAAAGCTTTTAGTAAACATATGAATCATTGATAAGTCAAATACATTCTCTAAAAGAAAAGATAAGTCAAATACCAATAATGCACTTGGTGGGAAGAAACACATATGAAGTATTAAAGTTGAAGAAATGATATATCCTCCTACAAGTTATTTCTATTAATATTTTTACTTATAGGATCCTGACAAGTGTCAGAACTGACGATTAAAATGCGAAAAGATAATGAGTGAAGAAAAACTATAAAATATTATTATGTGTGAGAAGATATGTAAGAATATAATGTAAGAACATATAGCAAAACTAAAACATTACGGAATCCCAAATAAGGAGATTGTAAACTTTAAGCAAAAGTTCATATATAAATTGAATGTTGTTTTTATATAAACTAAAAGTAAAAAAAAAAAAGGGTTATTGGAGATGTGGGGTTGAGTTTGATATGACAAGATATGAAATGAAATAAATGAAAATGCAGACATGGAAGTGACATTTCAGATTCTGGTGCAGCCGTTCCTACTGCACATACATTCACCCATGAATAAAGACAATAATCCTGCTTATAAATCTACCCTCAGGAAATTAGCCTATTTTCTAAATTTATTTATTCACGGACTTAAAAATTTTACACATTTTTTAGATTGTGGAATAGAAAAAATAATGTAGTAGCATAAAAAAACAACTGACATAAAGTCCGTTGATTTATGTATGAAACTGTGATATCAAGCTAGGTAAATTTATCTACGGATTTTAACTTAAGTGAACTAGGTGAATCGATGTGGCCGGTCATATCGCATGTACTTTAACCACATTTTAGGATAACAATACATTTGACGTGCCGCGATCACACACCACTGATCACACAGTCTCTAAAAATCTTTGTTACACGTCTCATTATGTTAAAGGGCTGCATAGTCGCGCAAATATTTTAAGCGATATGGTTGGCCAAAAATCTCTAAATTAAATCCTTTTTGTGAAAACTCATCTTCATTTTACCTTTTAAGTAGTTTTCGATAGTAAAATTACACCAGTATAATTTAGTCTACAAAAACATATAGATCAAAATTTTCATCATGCAGTAATAATTAAGCAAGGGTTTAGGAAACATCCTTCCTAAACTAGCTAACAGCACTCATGTGAATAGATATTTTATTCCAACTTGCAATGTGCCGAAAAATGTCCTAATCTGAATGTATGGATCTATGATCTTGCTTGAGTTCTAATAATTTTTTTTGTAATTTTTTTTTTCTCGAGCTTCTTGCTTGAGTTCTAATAAGATTTTTGCCGTTAAAAGTAATTTAGCACGTGTTATAACTATGCAAACTCTTATCAAAGAAACAAATTCATTTATACATCGAGCCATAATTACGCCAGAAGTGGGATACATCTTTATCTGATATCATGTTGTTTTCCACATTAGATCGAGTAGGATGGAAAAGCCAAATGAGACGGTGATATGAACATATATGGACCACTTGATAAACTTTTATGACACCAATAAAAATCAAAGCTTGAAGCCATTGATTGCATAGACTGAAAAAAGTAATGTGGTGGATGAAGAATCATGAGTTGCAAAAGATCATTAAGAATGTGGTCCAAACCAAAAAAGGTTCTCTAGCTTTTATCAAGGGGGTTAAGACTAGAGTTTGTTGTTCAATAGCTTTATGGTCGCTGTATATATATGCATTTGGACACGAATACTCTTTTAAGATATCTCATATCTAGGGTTTAGAGGTTACCCTTTTTCCATCAATACTATTTTCACGCAAAAGTGTCCAAATATATAATACACTCAATACATATATGCTAGTAGAAAAACTGAGAACAGCAATAGAATTTACCAATGGGAGATTGTAATATAACTTTGTTATCTCGTTTGTTTGTCTCTAGCAATAATAAAATTTTGCCAAAAAGTAAAAAGTACTACGAGTATATAACTATCTCTATTGTTCATATAAAATTAACTCAAGGATATCTGGAATAAAAATATGCTAGTTTTTGCAGTCAAATTAGAGATGGCAAACCAAGGCTCGGATTCAGTGAGTAACATTTTGCTGCATGTTAGTATTATACAAGGGATTGAGTTGGGTTAGTCAAACAACATTTATGGTTGCATTTGTTTTTTCACATGTTTTATGTCTGATTTGTAAAATTATGTCTCCTAGAGTAAAGTTGCATATGAAGTCTTTAAGATATAAGAAGTGATAATCAAACAAAAAAAAAAAACAATCTACAAAATTGGAT
This sequence comes from Tanacetum coccineum, assembly GCA_026074375.1. Classification (NCBI taxonomy): domain Eukaryota; kingdom Viridiplantae; phylum Streptophyta; class Magnoliopsida; order Asterales; family Asteraceae; genus Tanacetum; species Tanacetum coccineum. The sequence goes on from BQNB010033932.1 coordinate 42,096, forward strand.
ATGAAAAGGTCATTTTTGCCTATTATGTCTAGAAAAAAATAAACACACTTCTTTCATTTTTTTTCCTGCCTGCAAACATAAGAGGAAAAAATAAACACATTTCTTTCATTTATCTTCCTGCCTGCAGACTTAAAAGGAAAAAAACAAACGCACTTTTTATATTTCCTCTTCCCGCTTGTAAAGTGGAGGTGTAATAAAACCATCCAAGTTGATGCAAAGATGATGACGTGTAATTTTATACACTTTTTCGTGGTCATTTAACCCCCAAAATCATGTAAATATGCCCAAATATTGTACTTAATCGTTTCTTTTTGTTATTTTAGCATTTGGGAAGCACTTGGAGGAAAAGCACGTGACTTGGGCTCGATTCGGGAAGAAACAGGGCAAAACGCAACTTTTTCAGCTGGCAACTCCCATCCTGACACCTTCACCAAAAGTGCTTGGAAAGTGGATTTTTGGACGAAAAGTGTGACTTCTCAGTAGGTGAGATGGCGTCAGAAAAATCTACTGACGCCGTCACGATCATGTAGCGACGGCGTCAACACGTATAGCGACGGCGTCACAATAGCCGACAAGAAGAAACCCTTAAAAGATTCGACGAGATGACGGCGTCACAAAGCCCTAGCGACGCCGTCAGATTCTAATTTTTATATATACATACCTTATTTTTTTCCTATTTTCGTGTGGATACTTGGGAGAACTTTGAGAGCATATACCATTGACGATTTTTAGTGTTTTTAACCCTTTTGTACTCACATACTTATATGTTTAATTGAAGTGAAGTTCTTTTACCCATTTAATCATTCAATATGTCTATGTGTTGTTTGATTATTTGTTCTTCGCTTTTTATTACTACCTCCGTCTCAAAATAATTGTCTACTTTTGACTTTTGAAGTCTTTCTTTTTCAACTTTGACCATAAATATATTTGTTTGTGTTATATAATACTTCATGAAAATTGTAACAATGAAATATACATCTAAAACCAAATCCATTCATATAATTTGCAACAATTATTATATAACATAACAAAAATATTTAAGGTCAAAGTTGAAAAAGAAAGACTTAAAAAGTTAAAAGTGGACAATTATATTAGGACGAAGGTGCTAACATGCTATGCTAAATTAATTAGTGTTTGATTATGATTGCATGAAACCTAGTTTGTAATCTTTGATCTTTATTGCTTCTTGTTAGTGTGTGCGCGTTTTGCTCTAGAAAGCTATAAAATATTACATTAGCATAGACGTCTAGAAAAACGTGATTAGGTTAGATGATACCTACATCTAATTCTTCATAACTATTTAAGTATTAGGTAGATTCCTTCTTAAGTATTTATTGCACGTGATTAACTATTGGGAGAGATCGTATTTGACAGGTAACACCCGACTAGGTTGTCTCGTAGAACACGAGCCTGACCAACTCATTGCAGAATTAGGGGAATACTTACATATTACACTAACGAGGGTGACGGGCAATAAGGTTTGAGAGAACAACTAGGGAGTAGTGCATGATTAAGTAGACACGCTTGTTTACCTATACAAGTTTTCTACCAATTTTACATTTCTTGCATTTAGGAGTAGTTAGTAGCTTAGTTTAAAACCCCTCTTTCAAAACCCGAGATTTTTACTTGCTTTTTAAAAAATATAAAAATACAAAAATACTTTTCTCTCAATCTTTAGACCCTAGTAACATACAATTCAAACCTGCCTCACTATTCCTCTAGAGAACGATAATAACCCTCGAGTCTTACCTATACTATACTACAATGGTTAGATACTCTACCTATGAGGGTTGTAATACTTTTGTGGTGCAACCCGCCGCATCAAAAGATTTATCATTTGTGTTACTATCAATATGTAACATGCCTAGTAACCTTCTACCACCCATTGGAATAAAGTTTGCTCAAATGGCACACATTCATAACGATATTAAGCCTTGTTTCGACTTGGTGATCCAAACGACGACATGGGTAATATCAATAGGAGATTCAGAAATCATGTTTGTTTTGACTTAAAGCCTCCGAGGAAAGACATGTTAGGTGAAGATCGAAATTAAGGTGTTAGCACATTCTTGGTTAATTCATCGTCATAGATCTCTTAAACCTAAATGGTTAGATTGGATTAGTGATCCAATAAATTGTTGTATGGTGTACTTGTATTTCTTTCCAGTAGCTCCTTGCTAGTTGTTTCTTTCATGAAGATAGCCGATCGAAAGATAAAATGTAACAAGTCTAGCTTCAATCACTTGAATTAATTAAAATACCGAATAATTCATAAAAATAAAAACAAAAAGAATTGCAAGTCTTGAATGAAATGCACAAGATCAAGAATCAATGGCTATGAATCATGTCTATGGCTTCACTTACTATATATAGCAAGGCCATTAAACGTGACTGTGTGGAGCAAGTACTATTGGAAAACATCAGACGAAGTGGACAACTGATATATGTAAAAAGATAATTAATTTTATAAATCTTGCTACTTCTATTTATACCTTCTAAATTCATCAAAGTTAGTACTTTTAGGCTTTATGTCTCAAGGACACGATACATTTGCTTCTTTCTCCTTTTTACATTTATATAGGTCAATTTTCATGTATTGTCGCTTTATTTCAGATTATAATTGTTTTCTTACACTTAATAAATCATGTGAATTTCTGCATGTACTAGCATTTAATCATATAAAAATAATTTATAAGTACGTCCTTGAATAGTGTACGTAAGGTACGCCAAATATATATGTTTCGTGATGGCTAACGAAAAAATATAATCAAATTAGTATGAAATTTATTTCATCTTGTATTATTGATGCATGTTTGCAATTATTTTATAAAGTATCCGAATTTGTTTTTGCTACATATACCAAAAAGAAACATTTATTTAGTTGAAGTATGGATCTAAAACAGAATATGTCAAGTACAATAGTCTTTTTAAGCATTGCTTTTCAGTGATTGATCAGAAACCACTTGCATCTACAAATATAGTGTCGAGTTTATCTTTTGCTTTGGGATTGAATGATCCTTAATTCGCAAATATAGGGCTTTATAATTAACAATAGTTTCTTGGGTCATTATCAATTCTATTTTTCTTGGTTAAAGAAAAATATAGTAGCTTCAAAACTATAAAAATAGTCAATCTATAACATACTATGGACATGTCTCATGACCACATTAGATGACTAATACAAGAAACTTCATTCAATCTAGTCTTAACATTCTATCTGGCATTTATTGTTACCAATACTAACATTCTAATACATTAATACGTATGTACTAATACTACAATTCAAACGGATGTGGTTTTCCTTGTTCAGGTTACTCAGAGAGCGAGGGCGAACCATCTTTACTCAAATGTACGCAGCCTCACAGAGTTAATCCCGAGACTGTTTCCGACCGTTCCCTGGCCACCCCAAACGTACTAATACTACAGTTGTTCAAGTTAAAAAGAATCACTAGAGTATCTCTAGCATTAACGGCGTTGATTGAAGCATTTCTGATCGATCACAAATAACGAATGCTCATTCGTCTCTCAATCTGTACATTTTTCCATGCATGTCTCGTCTTCATTTGAATATGTATGTTATACACTACAAATATATCACACATGTGCTAATTATAGCTTCAACTCACAACCATTTAGTTGAAAAAAAATTCACACAACATGCGATAGCATGAATTGAGCCCTTGGATATATGAATACAATTATAGTGGTCATGTTAATTTGCACGCGATCCATTTATTTAAAGGCAAGCCAAACTTAGCTTACTTCTGGAAAACAAATTAAAATACAAATAACATCACTCATATGACTATAAATTGCAACTTAAAAATATCCAAATATTAGATTTTATCCTTAAAAACAAGTTAAGGCCACGGTCTTCTTGAACTCAAAATATATATATAAATATATAAGCGGATTTGCTTTAGATTTCTTCTTAAGATCAAGCTTTAATCATTTCTTGAATAAAGAGGTCCTCGATCTGTGTCGCTTCTCGGATCCCTGCACACAATTCAGCTGCATAAAAATCAAATACGTTTAAACTAACATTATCATAGTTCAGTAAAATGAACCAACTTTTAAAACTCATTATTATAGGTGTAGTATTAAACAAAAATGAGTCGTATTTACGTACACACACTCAAAAAACAATTCTATGACAAAATACATTCAAGTTCCTTCAGGAATTAAAAAAAAAAAAAACATAACCTGCGTTTTTTCCTGGTAAAACTTAAAAATTTTATGTAGCTCGGATGATTTAAACTCGCAAAAACATTCCCATTAAAAAAGTTTGTAGGTTTTTTCGTTCACCTTCGTAGATTTCATTCATTACTTAATCTTTTAGATAACTATCCTATTTACAGAAGTTGTTCTATGAATACAAAACACATAAGTATTTATTTAAAAAACCAGATATATTATGATATCAAGTAATAAATAAAATGAGACATATTAATTAACATACCTCATCAAGTTTAGCTTGGTGATTATTTGCGTCCAACATCAATCCAAAATGAATGTGAGGAAAATGTGCCCACTGTTTCACAAGATAGTTTATATTGTCAGATTAATATATTATTTAATATATAATTTACATGCATACAAAACACAAAAGTACCTGACATTGTGCAAGCCACCAAGTAAAGAAAAGGAAATTATAGTGTATGCAGAAAACTGATATATGATGCGCATGCACTTACATTTTTTGCAGCCGTACTAAAAGCTTCCCTATGGCTGATATCTGGATTGTTTGCCTTGATCCTTTGGATTTCCTCCCTACAATAATCCCCACATTTGAATTGATTAATATGATACCTGAAGGTCACTTAAATTTAGATAAGAACAAATTTTTATGGCGTGTGGTTAATGAAAAACATAGAGGGGTATGATAGAGTAGTGATCGTACTTTATGAACTGGTTATACGCAGAAGGAACCCGTTGTCTCTTCTCCGGGGCTGAAATATGCAAAACATAGGTGTAAATATATGCAATGCTAAGACTCTGGTGATATAAGATATAGGCAAGGATTTTGAGCTTATGTAACCTCGGTTTATATGAGAATGGAGGGAATGAAATAGATAAATAAACTCACGGCGATTGATCTTCGGGTCACTTGCGATGGAAGCTGGGGACGGCCTCATGGGCATTCGACTGTTGTACTTTGACGAGGAGCCCAAATCAACCCTATAATTTGGAGGAGTGTGGGTTGGAGCCTTCTGAGATATCAAAAGTCAGCCATGTGATTATAACTAATGTGAATGTATTGTAATGCAACACTTTGCAAAGAAGTAAATCATTCAATGGTAAAAAAATCTAATGTGTATCATTGAAAAAACCATAACCAGTTAGAACATAAGAATAACACATTTGTATCTAAACTTGTATTGCCGTTAAAAAGAACACTTTTTGCTTGTTTTAATACATATTAAAAAAAACATTTAAGAAACACTCGTACAAAAAAACTGAAAGACGCCCCCCAAAAACGTAACCACAACATTTGAGTAATAATTTATTGTATCTAGAAATTCATGCAGTGTTTTACACACTGAACTACTTGTTCTTCGACATTACTTGTGATGATACTTCACACGCTCCTCACAAACCACGCTCAATTCATATGGAAATGGGAAGCGCAAAATGCGGATATTGGCCATTCTTCACTTAACTTGCACAATTTTTAAACTTATTTCTTCCTATTGTAACCACAAGATTGAGCACTTGGTCGCAATTACTCAATCAATACTAAAAAGCTCATACTCCGGGTTACAACACAAATTTGCTTCGCACATCGCATATATTGCTGTATTAAGTTGTATAATCTGTTATTGAAATTGCATTGTTATGTTTAAGTACCCCCATTTAGCCTAATCTTGTTACTAACTTCATAAATTTAACTATTGGAAGTGATGTCTTGATATGAAAAGAAACTAAACTAACAACATTGAAGTGACTGAATCAGTTGGAATAGAAAAGTGAAAGCTAAAAAACACCACAGAAATGAATGACACTTGCTGTCATTTGTGTCCCAAAACATATCTACCATGTCTTTAATCTAGAGAGAGAGAGTATGGTTGCAGAAGTAAACGACAAGAAAGAATCTTCAAACTTGCTTGGTTTTTTAAAACATTTCAAATCAAATTAAGAAACAAATAAAAGGGTTTAATTTCTTAAAGAAAAAAAAGTAAAATTAAATCCCTGACTCATTTATACAGATGTTGGCCGCAAAAAAATGAACCTATAGAAAAACGGCGGTTAGCTAGCTAGGGTTCTTGATGTAACAGCAAAAATAAAGGGGGAGAAAAGAAAGAAACAACAGATAGATTCGTGTGGTCTTTAGATTATCCTATGTATGACCTAGAGTAACTAGATATCCTTAGCTACTGATTATTTTCTCAAAAAGTACAATTATTTTATAATAAACCTACAAACCCTAGTCAGATCAACATTTAGACTTTGACTTTTTAATGTCAAAAGTCAAGTAATTGCTGTTTCTGTTAGACACATAACAGAAAAAAGCCACAATGAACATTAAAGGGTTGTTTCTGCTTTGTATGTTGATTAAAACACATAGGTAATTTGGGTGTGTTACAAAATTCACTTTTTTTTTATTTATTTAAAAGTAAAATACACATCTTTAGTTAATGAAGCCAAAACCAATTACAAAGGCATAAATTAGCATTTTGAATAAGCTTGTAAAATGTCTTGTGTAATTGTTTGCTCCTCTCTAGTGTCTTGCTAGAGTGTGTTTCCATAAAAAAATTGCCCTTCAAAAAAAAAGACCACTTATCCGAATTGTACTCAGATTTGCAATCTCGCCTTTAATCGCTTAGCAAGGTGCTATTTAGACCGTTATTGGCCTGAATTAATAGCACCTTGTCGATTTTATAATTTAAACTAACATTCTTTAAAATGAAATTTGGACTTAGTAAAAGTACCATTCACACAACTCATGGTCCAAACTACCAAGCAACGGTGTGAAACTAACATTTCTTTAATTAAAAAGTCATGATTGTGTAAAATAAGAGATCTATTCTAGTTAGGGATATGATATAACTCATGAAATTCACCTGAGGATGGTGATGAACAGTTGAATCTTGGGAGGTGGAATTGGAATTTGAGAGAGACTGTTGGAAGGCAGCAGCCATGCCCATATTCACAGACCACAAATTGGTGCAGTGTCCACATCTTACTGTCACTATGTCAAACAAGCTGTTGCATGGTACACTCACCTGCATTTTCACCATCCAATAATTATTACCTCAAAATCAAGATTACCCGATTCAGATACACAATCAAGAAGAAAAATTTGTCATTCATTTTTGTCTTCAAGTCTAAAATAACACCTTTAAAGTTCCAAATTTACAAATTTATCATCAACAACCCTAGAGAAATGACATTCGTATAACATCAAGAAAATTAAGTAAGAATCTTTAAAAATAGGATCTTGATTTGTTTCTTGAAGATGTATAAGATAATCTTGATTATGACCCACAAAACCCTAGCTTTTAGCTAGTTATTTTCATACATGCAATGATGTTTTGGGGCTGCTTATAAACTTATAATAGCCCTTTAATTTGGTAAAATTTTATATCAATTATAGTATTTGATAATGGGAAATAAATTTCCATAAGGAAAGAAAAGAATCATATTGTGTTTGTCCTTCTTTACTAGTCATTCAAGTACTGTACTTAGTTCTTAGTGTGTGTGAAAGAGAGAGAGATTTCAGATATTTGAAGGACTTTATCTTTTGACTGCAACCTGAAGAAGAAATGAGATAAAGAAAGCCACAAGCAAGATAGAGACTTGACAATACAAGTTTGTGTGTGTGAAAATTAAAATGATTTCAAATGATCAGATAATATGGTGTTTTTAGTATGATAACACCAAAACAACATGATCTTAATAAAAAACCAATATCATATTGAAAATCTTTCATCATTCTTAACCCCTCAAGCTTATGCAAGAACACAACCTTTGATTCACACCCTATGAAAAAAAACACACCAAGCACACACAATTAACACAAATTAATAGATAAGCTAGAGTATATATATGTACCGCAAGAACAATATTGCAAAAGTTACAAGGGATATAACACAATTGCTCAGATGCTGCTGCTACATCTATGCTTGACATCTTTGAATGATCCAAGCAAGTTAGTCTCTCTCTAGAAATTGAAGTAACCCTCAACACTTTTTGTGTTTATTTGTGTGTGTTTGAAGTTGTGGTGATCACTACAGTGTTTGCTTGTTTCAAGTGGTTTCTATTTATAGATGAAGAAACATATGTAGATATATGATGTTATAAATCTGAAGGTGGAAATTGTAAAGAAGGGAAATGGGATAGGATCCAAAGAGCTAAGAGGCAAAGGCATTATAGCAAAAGGTAGGTTCAGATAGTGCATGTGGGCCCTGTTTCATGCACCTAAACTAGGCACAAACTTTGCTCGGTTATGCCATTTAATTAAGTCGGCCATGATCAGAACGTATTACGGTTTTATCTTTTTCGAACACGAATCATCATAAAACACAAAGGTTAACAACATCCGTACAAGTCACACAAAAGGCAAGTTCATTTGGTTACTCAAAATCAATTGACATTAGCTCGGGTGTAATGGTGGTGATAAGGCTAGTCGTACTAGGAGGGTCGACCCTCGGTCAATCGAGCCCTGAAGCGCATTGTTTAAGTAATTTACCGTTCTAGAGGAAATAGGAGAGTTCTCACGCTTCTAGACGAGTAATCCACCTAAGTATCTGAA
>BQNB010033933.1:0-51959 GCA_026074375.1 Tanacetum coccineum
TACGAATAAGAAAAGCATGTCTTAATCAACATGCACTATTATAAACCTTTATAGATAGTTTTCGTCAATTACGTAATTTTTAATTTTTGGATCATGATAAATGTAAAATCTTAATTTTTATAGAGGTAGGCAGACTAAAATAACTCTTAACATGTAACAGCAAATGAAAATAAAGCAAGTAAATGAAACTTCTACTCACATGTTGAGAATCAACCGGTTGCAATCCTGCAGCGTAGACCACATAACTTTCTTCAATCTCCAAATAATGGTGCCAAATACACGAAACTAATATCCTGAATCCCGAGCCTGATAATACCCAATTAGTTTACTGACAAGTGGAACCAATGCAGCTAATGCAATTTGAAGCTGGTCTGAGCTATTCAAGCTAACACTAACTTGTCCCGAACCCTTATTATTTAAATTCACACGGCTGATAAGGTTAGTAGATCGACCAATAGGAATCTGGGACTGAGCATTCCACCCAAGTGCAAGATCTCCATGCCAATCCATAACCGATAGTTGACAAAAATCGACACAAAGGAAAATCCTTATCTCTTAATGTAGCCTCCAAGCTGCCCCCATAAGCCACATCACCACGAGCAATAACCGCTCCTTCAGCCACCACCAACTCTCCTCGTTTATTAATCATTAACTTGTCCTCAAACTTCACACCACCTGTTAACGTGTCACCAAAGTAAGTAGCTGAAAGACCAGCTGATGCTTTGTTTTTTCTGTAACTAATGAACCGAGTTTCACTACGTAGAGAATAAGACACGGGTATCTTTTCTTTGAGTGCAAGCAAGTGTTCCACGTTAATTCCTTCATAACCAACATCATGGTCCCAACCGTGTGGATCGAGGACTGGTCTAATGAGCCACTGGTTAGCAGAATCCAGAACTCTATACCGATGGGTATGATTATCTGCATCAAACGAAGCAGGTAAAGTCATATCTTGCAACAGGAACTGTTGCAGCAGCGTTACTGTCTTCTTCTACATTATTATCAGTAAGTTCAGTTGGGAAAATCTTTGCTGCTTCTGCCATTTTCTTCATCATCTTCCTTCGTTTCTTTTCTTCCTTCAACTGTTTCTTCATGAAAAGCTTCTCTCTGTATTCCAATTCATCATAATACGACTTCTTCTCTTCCTTACTAAGCTTCGACACATGGGCATTAGTCAACCGTTTAAAAGGTGGAAATTCATCATATTCTGATGTTTCTTCATCCGATGACTCATCTATGTCATCATCTAACGCGTCATCATTATCATCACCAAAAGAGTTGACAGAATGTAAGGTAAAGGTGGTGCTCGACTTCTGGCTGCAAACGGCTTTCCAGGTGGCGAGTCTTGCAACTTTAGAAGCATATTAGCCTCAACCAAGATTTTTGAAGCAAACGAAAGTAGTAACAAGTGAGGCTTCCACACTTGACCATTTGGTAAAACTCTTTGACCATTCCGATTTGTCCTACACGCCGAGTGGTTCTCCACTAATGAAACAGGGTTCATGAGGCGCATATCACCCGCAGCCTGTCGAATGGCTTGCAGAACCACATGGGACCGCTGGGTAACAAACATGTCATAACTAGTGGCTGTACCATTTGGACCTTCAGGCGGTGCAGAAGCAGCATGGGTCAAGACCACAATAGCATTAAACCATATAGATTGTCCAAATATATCTGTTATAGTCCGCAAAAGTGGCATATCGTCCCTACTCTGCATGTCTAACCGATCAAGATACAAAACAATATCTGGAGGTGATTTTTGGATAAACTTTTTAACAGACTGAAGAATTTTTTGATTCTTTCTTTGATCAGCCCAAAAAGGCAGAAGACCCGGAGTGTCAATAACACGAACCTTAATACCCTGCACAGTTCCAACAACATCCTGAACCTTCTTGGTTCCCAGTTGAAAAGCATCAGTTCGAAACTTAACTTCATCAAATATTGAATTAATGGTTGCACTTTTCCCAACACCCGTTTTCCCAAGAACCATGATGGTGCACGAAAACTCGAGTGGTTCTTGACCAGCTGCTTCCAACTGCTCAGCCATGGCACTGGCACGCTCAAAGCTAAAAGCAGCAACACGACCTCCAGTTCTGCCTCTCAGTTGTTCAACCAATCCTAACCTATACAAAATTTGTGCCACAACGACGTTATGAGTCTGCCCGAGCCTTCGAGCAAGACGCAAAAACTTAACCCGTATCATCTGAAGCTTTTCACGAGTCTCGTCATTTTCCTCGGCCTCACCGTTTGTTGGTTCATCAATGACTTGGTTCTGAGGTGGAGAAACATTCCCGTTTGCTTGTGATTGCGCCACACGGTGAGCAGGCTCAAGTAGTGGAGCACCACGGCCAAGACCAGCAGGTCGTGTTAGAACGGGAGCTAGGAATGGTCTCAGGGTGGGGGGAGTGTTAGGTCTGGAATTAGGAGTGGGGGTTTCTTTAGGTTTTGGATCATCTTTGGGGTTAGGCACCGCGGTGGGGGTGGGAGCGACAAATTTTGCTCTAGATAAAGAAACACCTATAACAGGTATCGATTCTGGTTCTTTGTTCAATGGCTTATCTTCATCTTTTTGTTCACGTATTTCAGAGGAATCAGCTACGGATTCAGAAACTTTGTCATCAAAAGAAGGTTGTCTTTCAACCTCAGGCTCATGAATAGCAGAAGAAGATGGCTTAAAACGTTTCGGCACCACCTCTTCATTTTGTTCAACTTTCTTTTCATTTTGCGCATTAAGCAGATCATTTGTAGTACTCTCGACCTCGTCGTTTTGCTTCACACTGTCATCATCGTTATCATCAGTAACCAACGCATCTTTTCCATTCACATCTTCATGGAGTTGATCTCCGTTGACTTCACCACTTATCTCGCCGTCAGGCTGTGTTCTGTGATCCACGGAATCTCCATTTACACGAATATGAATCACTGTTTCATCCAAATCTGCATCGCTTGAAACTCCATTTTCGGAATTTTCTATAATTACATGAGCTGCTTTTTTGTTGACCTCAGGAACATCTTCCAATATCCCCTTGGAACCCTCATTATTTTCATTTACCCCAACACCTATAACCCCATTATTTTCCAACACATCTGGCTCGTTACTGTTTTGCTCATCGGCCACACCCACCACTTCCGCACCATCTTGTTTACCATCCACTAACACCAACTCACTAGCTTGATCCCTTGCATCAATACAAGAGGTACTTTCTACATCAGTCAGCAATTCCATGTCACCATCATTAACAACCTCGTTAGCTTCCAATTCAGTCAGATAACTAGAAGTAGCATCAAACGCATTATTCTCCTCTATAGCATCCGACACATTCAATACTTTTGCCTCATTATCTTTTAGCATGAGAAACTCTAGTTGAAGCACTATAACTTGAAAGCGTAAAAAGACAGCATCCCGGCGAATCACCTGCATAAGTGTGTTGAGGACATATTCACAACACTTTGATGATGGGATAATGTGAAACGTCTTTGAAACCTAGAAAATAATAAAAATTATAAAGAATGAAATTCAAGTGAATGAAATGAGACAACAACTAAAGTACCTTAGCAGATAAACAAGAAGAAGAAAATTCTGTGATTAGCTCGTCTACTGAATGGCCCTCAGGGTCTTTACTTGTGGCTTCAAATTCCTGGCACAACACTTCCATACCTTCCACAGACTGCGCGCAATTGAACATTATAGATATAGATAAATTAATACCAAATTATCCCGTCAGTAAACAAAAAATTAAGAAAGACATAGTGTTGGTGTGAAAGAAGATTAACTTACGTTGTCGAGTGCAACAAGTTTAAAAGTAAGAAGTGCCTTAAGCCCAGGTGCATCTTCATCATCCATTGTCCTGGTTGTGAACAGATTTTGATGAGCAACTTTGAAGGTACGACCTGCATTGCGCCGAGGTTCATCCACTGTTGTGAGCACATGGCAAATCTTGGTAACGAGCCTGGATAAAAAGCCAGCCATCGGAAATTTATTTATTTAGGGTTTTCTTATATTTTTGTGTTTGTTTGTATTCATAGACTTTTTATACACGAATTTGGGTTGGTATTCATAGAAACTAAATCAAGAAAAACAATTAAAATATTTTTCTTTGTCTATAAATCAAGGAACTAATTTTACCTAATTATAAACCCAAAAAAATCAAACACAAAAATCTATTTTTGTTATGTGGTTTAATATTCAAGTAATTAAATGAAGAGAGTCAAAAGGTTTCCAAATCAATTTAGTGACAGCTATAAAAGTATGAATTTGACTTACCTCCTTCAAGAATTTTATTAGCTGTAAGTCTTTCTAAAACGCGTCTAATAATAAATGCAAATATTTCAAACCATAGATGATGCACCAATCAACACTTGCTAAATATATATTGTGCATTAGGGTTTTCTTATATTTTTGTGTTTGTTTGTATTCATAGACTTTTTATACACGAATTTGGGTTGGTATTCATAGAAACTAAATCAAGAAAAACAATTAAAAGATTTTTCTTTGTCTATAAATCAAGGAACTAATTTTACCTAATTATAAAACCAAAAAAATCAAACACAAAAATCTATCTATATCTATACTCTCTATATACTCTCTTATATAATTATATAATAAGCTTTTTTTACACGCTTTTTAAGCACACACAATAAATGACACATTAAATTCATTGCTAAAGAATACCATATATAAGAGGTTCAACTCTTAAAGCAATAGACTGGAAAATTAATATCCCTTCATTTAATTAAATTAAATAATAATTATATAAATAATACGTTTTGATTGTTACCGAAAATCTATTTTTTTATGTGGTTTAATATTCAAGTAATTAAATGAAGAGAGTCAAAAGGTTTCCAAATCAATTTAGTGATAGCTATAAACGTATGAATTTGACTTACCTCCTTCAAGAATTTTATTAGCTGTAAGTCTTTCTAAAACGCGTCTAATAATAAATGCAAATATTTCAAACATTAGATGATGCACCAATCAACACTTGCTAAATATATATTGTGCATTAATGTGAAATTCAAACTCGGAGGATCAATTTTCATTTCCAATCATATATAATGACGCTCTCATCACTTAACCACCACTGAACATTTTTTGTCTATATTATTTTCTGTCTATTAGAGTAATTCATTAGATTTTAATTGAATTGCTTTGTAGAATTTATTTTATTTTGTTTAGATCGTTTTTCATTTTTTTATATTTAATTGAGTTTTGTTTTTTGTTTTTTTGTTGCAGGGACAAAGATTGGATCCACTAATTGAGTTACGCTTTCATTCTTCAATAATCAGGTAGTTGTTTCGTTCAATTTTTCTTAAAATGTGATTGTGGCGCTGACCGAGTTAGGCACGTGCGCGTTACAAACTTGATATGCTAGGCCTATACACATATGTTAAGTATTCTATGAAGTGCTTGAATGAATCAATAATGACTTGCGGACAAAAAAACAGTTGCGATGTCAAAGCAAGATACATTGACATTAGATATGTTACTGGGTTGAATAGGTATAACTATATATGCCATGTTAAAAAGTGACGAGAAGAAGCTTTATTTTCCTCTTTTAATTTAACTGTTGTAGTAACTCTCACTAGCATTTTTGGCACCATCACTAATTCCTTCAATTGTTTGTCAACCGTTTGTGGTTTTTGTAGTTTTACCACCTTGTGTTTCTTATTGATCATGCATAGGTTTTAGTGAGTAGCCACCAGGTTATCCAAGCAATCTATTTTAAATGGCCAACAAAGCTAAAAGGAGAAGCTGCACAGATGGTACTTCAATATAATAGAGACCTATATTGACAGTTTGGGTGAAGTATTTGAGAGGATTTGAAGCTTATTTTCAGAATATATCAAATTGGATAACAAAGCATGGAATGATATAGGTCATTCCTCTCAACGATGCAGTTTTGATAATTTTGATAGTATATCTGGTAATTGTAACTTAATAAAGGAAATTTTTAAAAGTCTCATTAACTCTCTTCAATTGTAGTTTCAAAACAAAGACTCGTTCAAACTAAAACTCATCTAAGCACCAAAATTAAATGCCGCCATTGATATTATTCCTAAAATAACCCATTTGTACAATACTCTAATGCACCATCTAATAAACTACATGCATGAATCGGCACATTAATGTTTATTGAAAACTATTTTAGCACAATTGTAACCTAAACATGGAATGTTTGAAAAATCTCATTAATGTGCAGCTTAAGAAATCTTCCAATGTACGTTTTAAACAAAGGCTAGAAAAGACCCATTCAAAGTAATAATCTATACTCTCTTATATAATAAGCTTTTTTTACAAGCTTTTTAAGCACACACAATAAATGACACATTAAATTCATTGCTAAAAAATACCATATATAAGAGTTTTTGTACAACTCTTAAAGCAATAGGCTGGAAAATTAATATCCCTTCATTTAATTTAATTAAATAATAATTATATAAATAATACGTTTTGATTATTACCGAAAATCTATTTTTGTTATGTGGTTTAATATTCAAGTAATTAAATGAAGAGAGTCAAAAGGTTTCCAAATCAATTTAGTGACCGCTATAAACGTATGAATTTGACTTACCTCCTTCAAGAATTTTATTAGCTGTAAGTCTTTCTAAAACGCGTCTAATAATAAATGCAAATATTTCAAACCATAGATGATGCACCAATTAACACTTGCTAAATATATATTGTGCATTAATGTAAAATTCAAACTCGGAGGATCAATTTTCATTTCCAATCGTATATAATGACGCTCTCATCACTTAACCACCACTGAACATTTTTTGTCTATATTATTTTCTGTCTTAAAGTACTTCATAAAATTTTAATTGAATTACTTTGTAGAATTTATTTTATTTTGTTTAGATTGTTTTTCGTTTTTTATCTTTATTTGAGTTTTGTTTTTTGTTTTTTTGTTGCAGGGACTAAGATTGGATCTACTAATTGAGTTACGCGTTCTTCAATAATCAGGTAACTGTTTCGTTCAAGTTTTCTTAAAATGTGATTGTGGCGCTAACCGAGTTAGGCACGTGCGCGTTACAAACTTGATATGCTAGGCCTATACACATATGTTAAGTATTCTATGAAGTGCTTGAATGAATCAATAATGACTTGCGGACAAAAAAACAGTTGCGATGTCAAAGCAAGATACATTGACATTAGATATGTTACTGGGTTGAATAGGTATAACTATATATGCCATGTTAAAAAGTGACGAGAAGGAGCTTTATTTTCCTCTTTTAATTTAACTGTTGTAGTAACTCTCACTAGCATTTTTGGCACCATCACTAATTCCTTCAATTGTTTGTCAACCGTTTGTGGTTTTTGTAGTTTTACCACCTTGTGTTTCTTATTGATCATGCATAGGTTTTAGTGAGTAGCCACCAGGTTATCCAAGCAATCTATTTTAAATGGCCAACAAAGCTAAAAGGAGAAGCTGCACAGATGGTACTTCAATATAATAGAGACCTATATTGACAGTTTGGGTGAAGTATTTGAGAGGATTTGAAGCTTATTTTCAGAATATATCAAATTGGATAACAAAGCATGGAATGATATAGGTCATTCCTCTCAACGATGCAGTTTTGATAATTTTGATAGTATATCTGGTAATTGTAACTTAATAAAGGAAATTTTTAAAAGTCTCATTAACTCTCTTTAATTGTAATTTCAAAACAAAGACTCGTTCAAACTAAAACTCATCTAAGCACCAAAATTAAATGCCGCCATTGATATTATTCCTAAAATAACCCATTTGTACAATACTCTAATGCACCATCTAATAAACTACATGCATGAATCGGCACATTAATGTTTATTGAAAACTATTTTAGCACAATTGTAACCTAAACATGGAATGTTTGAAAAATCTCATTAATGTGCAGCTTAAGAAATCTTCCAATGTACGTTTTAAACAAAGGCTAGAAAAGACCCATTCAAAGTAATAATCTATACTCTCTTATATAATAAGCTTTTTTTACAAGCTTTTTAAGCACACACAATAAATGACACATTAAATTCATTGCTAAAAAATACCATATATAAGAGTTTTTGTACAACTCTTAAAGCAATAGGCTGGAAAATTAATATCCCTTCATTTAATTTAATTAAATAATAATTATATAAATAATACGTTTTGATTATTACCGAAAATCTATTTTTGTTATGTGGTTTAATATTCAAGTAATTAAATGAAGAGAGTCAAAAGGTTTCCAAATCAATTTAGTGACCGCTATAAACATATGAATTTGACTTACCTCCTTCAAGAATTTTATTAGCTGTAAGTCTTTCTAAAACGCGTCTAATAATAAATGCAAATATTTCAAACCATAGATGATGCACCAATTAACACTTGCTAAATATATATTGTGCATTAATGTAAAATTCAAACTCGGAGGATCAATTTTCATTTCCAATCGTATATAATGACGCTCTCATCACTTAACCACCACTGAACATTTTTTGTCTATATTATTTTCTGTCTTACAGTAATTCATAAAATTTTAATTGAATTACTTTGTAGAATTTATTTTATTTTGTTTAGATTGTTTTTCGTTTTTTATCTTTATTTGAGTTTTGTTATTTTGTTTTTTTGTTGCAGGGACTAAGATTGGATCCACTAATTGAGTTACGCGTTCTTCAATAATAATCAGGTAACTGTTTCGATCTAGTTTTCTTAAAATGTGATTGTGGCGCTAACCGAGTTAGGCACGTGCGCGTTACAAACTTGATATGCTAGGCCTATACACATATGTTAAGTATTCTATGAAGTGCTTGAATGAATCAATAATGACTTGCGGACAAAAAAACAGTTGCGATGTCAAAGCAAGATATATTGACATTAGATATGTTACTGGGTTGAATAGCTATAACTATGCCATGTTAAAAAGTGACGAGAAGAAGCTTTATTTTCCTCTTTTAATTTAACTGTTGTAGTAACTCTCACTAGCATTTTTGGCACCATCACTAATTCCTTCAATTGTTTGTCAACCGTTTGTGGTTTTTGTACTCCCTCCGTCCCATATTAAGTGTCCATTTTTGACTTTTTGAAATTCTTTTTTAATAAACTTTGACCGTAAATATTTTTCTTTATGTTATATAATGCTTACTGAAAATTATACCAATGAAAAATACATTCGAAACTCTATCCATTCATATATTTTGCATTGAGTATTATATAACATAAGAAGAAATAATTAAGGTTAAAGTTGAAGAAAAAAGACTTTAAAAAGTCAAAAATGAACACTTAATATGGGACGGAGGGAGTAATTGTTTTACCACCTTGTGTTTCTTATTGATCATGCATAGGTTTTAGTGAGTAGCCACCAGGTTATCCAAGCAATCTATTTTAAATGGTTCAACAAAGCTAAAAGGAGAAGTTGCACAGATGCTACTTCAATATAATAGAGACCTATATTGACAGTTTGGGTGAAGTATTTGAGAGGAGTTGAAGCTTATTTTCAGAATATATCAAAATGGATTACAAAGCATGGAATGATATAGTTCATTCCTCTGAACGATGCAGTTTTGATAATTTTGATAGTATATATGGTAATTGTAACTTAATAAAGGAAATTTTTAAAAGTTCATTAAGTCTCTTCAATTGTAGTTTCAATACAAGGGACTCATTCACCTTAACTAATTAAGCATGAAAATAATGACGCCTTGATATTATTCTAAATAAACCCATTAGTACTAAATACTATAATGCACCATTAATAAAAATACATGCCTGAATCGCGACATTAATGTTTATGAAAACTCATTTTAGCACTAATTGTAACTCTAAACATGGTATGTTTGATGACAATATAATTAATATGCAACTTAAGATATTTCCAAATGGTACGTTTTTAAACAAAAAGGCTTGAAAAGACCCATTCAAAGTAATAATATGTCATAAAACATTCTTCCTCTACATGCTAATAATATGTCATGAAATTCGATTCAAAATCAATAATATTAAATGTAAAAAAAGACAATACATACCCGTTGATTATTAAATAGTTAGAAATGAAATTGTTTATCGTATCATTAACACCACTTTTATTTGAAAAAAAAATAGTGAAAAAGAAAAAAAAACACATTTTTGAGGTTTCATTATTGACGGAAGAACATGATAGGGTAGAAAACCATGCCAAAATTTCTTTGCAAATTTAGATGCTTTAAAGATAATATTATTTCAAAGCTTTTTTGTTATATATTTTTTTCTAATTAGAAACCACAACTCATAATCAAGATTTCCTTCTCCTTCCTATTTTCTCTATTATTAAACGTTCACATTTCTCTTCTTTTAGTTTTAAACCCCGAAACAAGTGGTACGCCAAACGTAAGGGGTAAAGTGATTCATATTGGTTAGTAACATTTTTTGACGAACGGTGAGGTACATGCAATGTAAAAGAAAGATTATTAACTTACCTTAAACCATGTGCAGTGCAAAGTGATTCGTATTTGTTACTACGACATTTTTGTGATGAACGGTGAGGTACATGCAATGTGAAAGGACGATTATTAGCTTAAATAGTAACCTACATCACAAACCAAAGTAAAAGAGGTTTGAAGGTTGTCGTTTGTGACGAGGATGGTAATATCTCAAAAACTACTACAAAAGTCGTCTACAAAGAAATACTTAAAGGTCTATCATCAAGGTTCAAGAGATATGTACAATATACATATGACATATTTTATACCATATTTTAAATTTTTATATATTATCAAAGCGAAAAGGTTTGAAGGTTTTTGTTTGTGATAAGAATGGAAATATATCTAATAATACTACAAATGTCATCTACAAAGAAGTACTACAAGGTCTATGAATAACATGCAAGAGGTATGTACAATGCAAGAATTAGGGTTTGTATTCATAGAAACGAAATCAAGATAAACAATTAAAAGATTTTCTCTGTCTATAAACCAAAAAAAAGATTTTCTTATATTTGTACAAGATAGCAGCGTTACATTGATTCAAACTATTTTTGGCGGGTTTTGACTTTTTCAGTTGAGTGTTTATCAATTTTTAAAAACTATTGATTATCGGGTCAACGGTTCAACGGGTTAATCCCTTTCACACCAAAAATAAAATAAAAAATATTTGCAATGATTAAAAAAAATAATATATATACTAGCTAAAAGACAAGTGAAATTTACGAGCACTTTAAAAAAATTATTAAGTAAGTTCATAATGTTGATTATCTATACTCATAAATAAAACAATATTGCGTCATTTCTTGATTGTTCAAAAGTGGAAACTTAAAATCTTGTTTAGAAATTTAGGCTTTTACATTGAACTGACAATGTGATTCAAGGCTACACGAGTACAAGGCTCATACTGAATAGAAAGGAAAGTACAAGGCTATAAACTATCTCTTCAACTTAAACTAGGAAAGTAAAAGGTTGCAAACTATCTCTTCTAACATTGCAATATATTAGGAAACTCACGGCTGTATAATGGTTGTAATCCTCCAAAATGAAAGTCCACACCTACATAGCGAAAGTCACAAACAAAATAGGATGGATACAACTCTACAAAGTGAAAAAGACACAAGCAAAATAGGAATGTACAACTCTACAAAGTGAAAGTCCATGATTCTCCCTCAGGTTGTTCTCCAACATTCTCTTGTTTTCAGCACTTCTAGCATATCCCTTCAGCTTTTGATCCATTAAGTTGTTGGCAATGCGAATTGCATCTTGAAGTATAGTGGGCTAAGCAGCGATAACATTTCCCTGAATGTTATCAGGCAAACCTCCTATGAATCACTCAACCTTGTCCTCCTCATCAGGGACCATTCTCGTACACAACAAAATCAACTCCTGAAACCATGGTTGTTAAGATCCCGATCCTGATCTTAGGATCTTACGATTTTACGATACTGCAAAGCAAAAATGATCTAGATCCTACGTAGGATCTTTGCTTGCTTAGGATCTTATAGGATCCCGATCTTAACCATAGGATCTTATGATCTACTACGATCCGATCTTACTTTTCTCGAACCACGAACTAAAATCTATGAATTTATGGGTTTTGTTTCCTAGATATTAAAAAACAACAAGTTAATCTTCTAAAAGATTTTAAAATTATAATTTATGACAACATTCCTATGAAACATTTATATAATTTTGTGTTTATGATATATAATCATTTGTAGATTTATATAATATTAGAAAGACTATTAAGAAAATAACATTATAGTAGGATCTTACGATCCCGATCCTACCTTACGATCTCGATCTTACAAAGACAAAAACGATCCTGGGTAGGATCCCGATCTTGACAACCTTGCCTGAAACCTTTGTATGTAAGCAGTCAAGTCGTTTCCTTTCACCGTCAGATTCAACAATTCAGTCTCCATCTTCTGGATTTCATTCCTCGAGGAGTACACTTATGTCTTCAACCTCATAAGTCCATCCCATTTCATGGCATATGCAGCATCAACACCAATTGTCCTCTTGTGGGTGTTCCACCAAGTCAAAGCACTCTCCTGCAGTGTGCATGTAGCATATTTCACTTGGTACTTCGATGGACAATTACAAATATTGAACATAGTCTTCATTTTCTCGAACCAGCAGGTCAATCCGACAACGCCTTCAGTTCCTGAGAAATTATGTGGCTTACACTTCAAGAAGTCTTGAAACGTGCACTCTCAAGCCACTGGCATGAAACCTCCATAGTTCATGCCATGATTCCTATTTCTATTTCTATTTCCATTTTCTCTATTCCCTCCATTTCCATTTCCTCCATTCCCTCTATTTCCATTTCCTCCATTACCTCTATTTCCGTTACCTCCGTTTCCATTTCCTCCATTCTCACCTTCTTGTTCATCCCCATCCTCATTCAGTGGTTCAAGGTTCATCGCGGCTTCACGAGCCTCTATCACTTCAGCTACTCGGCGAGTAACTAAGCCTTCAATTTCCTCGTGAGTCATGGATGCTCCGGATCGTGTGTTAGGCATTTTCCTACAACATAACAACGTAACACTCGATAAGATTTCTAGGTGATGTCAGATCACTAACGGTGTTAATTAAAATTTACAGTTAATTCACATAGAAAATACATGATCGAAATATATTCATGGAAACCTCATAATGCATGACGAAAAATCATAAGTAAATCAAATCATGACATCATATCATAGATAAATATCAATTTATATTATCGAACATTAGTGATTACATCACATTGGTTTCAAAATTCAGAAAATACGAGTTCCTAACACTACAATCATCACTAAACGCTACTGCTCAATGCTGCAACACTAAGGAACATATCTAAGGACGATAGCCCATGTGCTTCCTAGCACATGCCTCAAATCTGCCAACTCTCAGTCAATCATAAAATCAAAGTCGTTGTATCCGCCTGAGCTCTCTCTGCATACGTGACATGCCACGCTAGAGTCGGTCAACTCTCTGACTCTCAACACTCACGGTGCCTTTGAGCCTCCTATTATCCTTCTCCAACTCAGCAATCCTCTTAGTCAAAGCAGTGACTGCCGACTCAACCCCAACAATCCTACGTCCCTGCTCCCTTTGAACTCCCTCAATGACCTGTATACGATGGACTGGGATAGCCTTGATGTGATCATGGAACCTCTAAACCAAATCTTCTAATGTCTCATACGTACTCCCTGCTGCTCCCTCCAGAGCAAGCTCAGGGATAACCCCCGGTACCACAGGAGGTGTATCTCCATCGTCACTAACTATAATCGGGTCTCTCATACTCGTCTCAACATCATCCTGAGCAACAGTCACATCCTCAACCCAAACATCAACTCCACTAGCTCTAATAATATCCGCAAAATCAAAACACGCCTCGATAACTGCCTCAATGGGGTCAATATCAATCCGATCACTCTTCTCAACATCATCAACCACTTCTATGTCAGTCCCTCTAGACCTAGACTGCTCAGAACTCTCATCCTCAACGTTAACTCCCAATCCAACCTTTTTAGGTACGTATGGCTCAAAACTATCCTATTAACAACCCTCTAAATCCGTATCCGTGATGACTCAGAATTCTAATCCTCTTAGGTAATGTATCAAAAACTGTACAGATCAAGGAGATAGAGCTCGAATTTAGGTGGTTTTGCAGGTACAGATGTACATAGGGGACCTTACCTCTCTTACTGAGTGGCCTTGAAGAAAGTATTTGGGTACAATCAGGAGAAATGATTGCCAATGTGAGTCTTGAATGAAGATACAAATGAAGCATCAGAATGAAGATCTGATGATGCCTCTGATGATGAATCTGAAGAAGTGTTCTTTAGTGAATCATTGATCAACTTAAGGAGTCCTTCATGCTCCATTCTGCTCTTGGAGTAAATCAAAATATCATCGATGAATACGATCATAAATCTATCCAGATACGGTTTGCACACCCAATCATCAAATCCATGAATACTATCGGTGCGTTAGTCAAGCCAAGCGGCATTACTTGGAATTAGTAGTGACAATAGCGAGTCTTAAATGTTATCTTTGGAATCTCTTCCTCTTGAACTCTGAGTTGGTGATAACCAGATCTCAGGTCGATCTTAGAGTAGACTCTTGACCCTTGGAGTTGATCGAACAATTTGTCAATCCTCGAAAGTGGGTATTAGTTCTTCATAGTAAGTTGGTTTAGTTCACAGTAGTGGATACACATCCGAAAAGAACCATCTTTCTTCTTGACAAACAAAACCGGTGCTCCCCAGGGTGAGGAACTGGGTCTTATAAATCCTCTATCAGAAAGTTCTTACAACTGAGTAGACAACTCTTGCATTTTGGCTCGTGTTAATCGATACAGGGCTCGTGCTACACATGCAGCACCAGGGACTAAGTCAATTTGAAATTCAACTTGTCGAGCTGGTGGCACTCCAGAAAATTCTTCTGGAAAGACTTTTAGAAATTCCTGTGCGATTGGCACGTCCTCAAGTCGCTTCTCCTCCGACTTATCCTCAGCCTTCTTGGATGTAACTTGCATTAGGTAGACTTGACATCCCTTCTGAATATGCTTCTGGGTCCTCGTACACGATATGATGTTCAGCTTACTTCCACCATCGCAATTATCACCTCGGATTATCAACATCTCATCTCCATAAGGAGTACGGACGACCTTCTCGTCACAAACGATCAACGCGTGATACTTCGCCAACCAATCCATACCGATGATGACGTCAAAACCACCAAGTTTTACAGGCATTAGATCTATGTCGAACGGATGATCTAATAATCCTAACGTACAACCTCTAAGAACAACATTTGTTTCTGAAATTCTTCCATTGGCAAGTTTTACGGCATAACTAGTGTCTAAGGTGGATGGTGCAACATCAAGCAAGGCACTAAAGGTAGATGACACAAAACTCCTATCGGTGCCCGAATCGAATAACATAGACGCATAACAGTTATTGAGAACAAGCTTGGGCCGCGGCTTATGTTATGGGTGACGTGGGCTTGAAGGCCCATTAAGCCTTATTTGATCTTATGGGTTAAGTCAAATAGCTTAATGCTTCATCCTTTCAAAAATAAACTAAAAATATCCAAAATAAGACTAAGTTACAAGAAAATAAGTCACAACAATACTTCTTTATATTTTTCCATTTTATTTCGCGTGTGTATACTAAAATAAGCTCAAAATAATCAAATAAGCTCTCAAATAAGCTCACAAATATAAGCCGGATACAATATGCTCAAAAGTATAAATATTATTATCTGAAAATAACTATGATCACAAACTACGATTTTCTTATATTTATTTTTATAAATTTCAAACCATATGTATACCTTTTTAAGGTTTATGTAGTTTCAAAATCATTCTTTTTACTAAACAAGTTGTACAACAAAACTTTATGCATCAAGAGGAGTAAGAAAATACAAGTTATTTGAAGATTTGAAGACTTATAAAGAAGAATGGTTTTTAGAAATGAACAAAGATCAAGAACAACCAAAATGTTATTTATTTTATACCTGAATGATCTTAAATTATCAAGCCTTCACTAGTCTTCAAATGTAAATGATTGAAAGTGAAAGATGTATGAATTTATGGGGGTTTGGGATCTTGGCCGTGGATTTTAGAGAGAGAGAGAGAGAAAGATCCAAAGAGAATGTTTTTGGTGTGTGTATGATTTGAATGAGAATGCAAAAATGTTAACTCAAGTTATATAACAAAATTACACATACACACCCACACATATGTGTGTGTGTGATGACTAGGTTACAAGAAAAGAAGTGGGCCAATTTGATCCACCTATGAAACAAGAGCTAGGACAAGTTGGTTTCAAAAATGATGGAATGTTGTCTTGAAGGTATATTCAATTTTTTGGCATCCTAGGATCATAATGGGGTGTTTGTTCGACGCATATGTGTGAGCCAAGGGGGGACCAAAATGGTCTCAATTATTTTAGGATCACTAGTTCTAAATATGTGTGAGCCAAGGGTGTTTGTTCCACGGAACACGTAAGTAAAGAAACGAGTAACGACGTTACTAAAAACTATGAAATTTCAAATATTGCTTTTAAATGCTAAAACGTGGCTATTGCCAAAATACTACAACGTTAGGCATCCTGGTTAATTCTCGGAGACGTTTCTTAGAAAATAGCGAGGAAACTTCCCGCTTAAATGTATAAATAGCATATGGTTCCAAAAATTCAAATTATTAGATGAAAAACGGTTATGATACTGAACAGAAATTTACGGGTTGTGACAAATTGATATTTCACCAAACAGTAAAATGTGAGGTTAGAATGAGTTTCTTTTGAAGAAAGGCTCATAAGGACAAAGTTGTATACATATTAATGCCTGACTGATGACAAGAGTTTTTAATCATACTCAAGCAATTGACTATGATTAAATCTTCCTTTTCTACACGCATTGCATTAATTATATAAAGATAATTAATTGTCATACATATTTTCTTGAATCTAAAATATGGAAAATTAAGGTTCATAACTATTTCCTTAATGATTACCTTCCGAGGACGATGTGTAATCAAAAGGGGTTATGAGTCTCTTATTGTAATATGACAATTAAGTTTTATAACTCTTTTCGTTATGATTACCTTTTGCAAGGACGGTGTAATCAAAGGTTATGAGTTTAAAATAATCTTTATAAATTATACAAGATAATAGAATCCAAGTGTAGATTAGATCATGCATCTAGCTGAGATCTTATGTTTAATCACAATATGATTTTTGATTAAATTAAGATAACTCTTGAGTACACCTGACATCAAGTGGGGGCACTATGGTTTTCCTTAAATTCATATGTTGTGTAACATATTGAAGGTATCATTCCATCTAAGATAGATGTTAATCCTTGAGGTTGGAATGAAACTTCACTTGGGAATTTTAGGAAATAAAACAAACGACCTTGGAATAAATGTTTAATGAAATAAACATATGCGGAAATTAAGTCCAACACAATGCAATACATCATTGAAGCAAGTCTTAATTGATATATTTCACTTAAGATAATTTAATACATGGATGGAAATCTTGTGTTTTTAATGAAGGATTCATCATGTATATATTATATTGTGTGTGAGACTCGTTGTTACTTTTGCACTAGAGCAAGATGAGCTAACAATAACAGTATCTAATTGAGAGTGATTTAGATGGCGGTTAACAACTGTATCTAATTGAGAGTGATTTAGATGACTGTTAAAACAAAGTTTACGAATTATATAAGGCATAGTGTTGTTTGTGTACACTGATGCTAGAGAATAATCAAACATAGTAGGATTTCATCTTTTATGATAAATCTACTAACTAGATATGCTCAACTAAGAGCATTGTTACAATACACATTGAAGAATAAGGATACTTTACATTTTAAGAAACTATAAAGTTGAGTGTCTAAGATAAGTATGTGGGTGACTACAAATACCTCAAGGTACTGTCACATTTACATACTATGATTCTTGCAATTATATGCAAATATACATACAACACTCATCACACCGTTCAAATTCTTCACAATTTGTGAATTTGAAACATGTATTCAGAAAGTTTACTCAGATGACTATTTAGCTGTCATGGACAGAAGGAGTTGAGGATGTTGGAAAGAGTAGAATTCAACTTACTTATTAGTCTTATGCAAATCTGTTTTTAGTATTTGGATAATTAGGATGTAAGACAATTTTTACTTTCTGATGAATAAAGATACGTGGTATTTGTTATTTATACATATAATAATTGTTATCCTATATTTGCATGTTTAATCTTTGAATGATATTATCATTCTAAATATGTCTATTATCGATTAACAATATGGGAGTATTGTTACACAAGAAAATGTGAGTGTTGGTTATATTCTTTGAATATATGATGGTTCCTGCCAAACTCATATGTTATTTACAAGGGATGCATATTGGACACCCAAACTTTCGATTATTTACTTTTGGATCCGTAGTTATGAGTAAGATGTCGAATATAGTTAGTTAAGTCATCCTTAGACTTGAGAATACAAACAAGTTCTGGTATGTGTGGATATCACTTTTTATTTCTAAGTCAAACGTTAACCTGAAAATGGTAGTTATAAAGGCTATTATTGGAAGTGATGTGAAGCAGCATTCACAACACATGTATTCAACAAAGAATTTGTTCCTCCACTTGATGTGCAGTATGATACCATTGGTGCCTCTCCAAAATTAATTAGATAATTATGTGGCCGCACCCAAAGGGTAATGCAAGATGAATCTTGATTACATTTGGTATATCTGTATTAAGTTCTATAACGAGAATCTAAATGGTTAAACTATATGGAATGAGTTAGGATCCATATCCATGGTTTAACGGTATTTGAACAAAAGGATGATTATAGCGAGAGATAAATAACCATGCTACTGGGAATGTTTTTGAAACTTAATCTGAGACATTTCTAGTTTTAAAAACGAATGTGAGTGTTGCTAGATGTTTTTGTCGTTAGTATATGGGTAGTCTGCTACTCCAACTCCCAAGTGGGAGCTATTGGAATGTGGTAGTTAGATTAGCTAATTACAACTAAAAATGTGTGAGCCTATTGGGGGCACACACGTTAAACACATATAATGCGTTTTAAACTTCACGTTATGTTTCTATTTGTTAAACCAAGGACCTAAATGAGCAAGACACGAAACCCTATGGTCCCCTAGTAAAGTAGCTGGCCATAGAGTATTCTAGAAAGTGTCTAGTTGCATTTTGAGGAGATAAGGATATGGAGAGAGTTGTGATAACACTAAACTTAAGGTTTCCAAATCTTATAAGTTTGGAGGTTATAAAAGGACTTCACCCCTAGCTCTCATACACGACAGACACAAGCATCAAACACTCCCAAAGCAGATCCATCTCCTCCCTCTTTATTAAAACCAGCCGAATAAATCAAAACCCTAATTAGGGTTCTTTGTTTTTCGGTTCTACCTAATTCGGTAACCCCATTTAGGGATTTTTTTGTGTGCGATTTGATCCCACAAGGTTATTATTGGTTCTTTGTCTTGGTTTAACTCGTTCTCAAGTGTGACAACTGAAAGAAATGGGTTTAGGGTTGTTTTGGTGATTTTCGGTTCGATTTACCCTAATTCGGTAGAACTGAATTCAGTAAAACCCTAGGCTACCCAACTAATTTTCGGTACAGGTTTTTTGGGATATATTTAGTACTTATTTCAAGTAGGTTTGGTATACAATTGTTGTTTGGGATACTCGTGAAGTTGGACTAGCATCAGGGCGCATTTGTTGGACGTATTTGTGTGAGCACTCGTAGAGGTGACATCTTAGTCACTTTGTTTCTTACATTTGCAGTTGACTTCAAGGGTTAGTTTTCTATATCACACTTTTGTTTGTATGCACCTTACTTGATCCATATCCGATGCGTACTCGTAGTATTAATAGTTAACAAGTTATCAAATCCCGACAACCATAAATTGCGAAATATTAAATATGGCATGCCAAAAGAAAAGTTTCACATTCGAGTTTAACAGGAAGTCAATAAGAAAGCTAATGTGCCAAAATAAAAATGCCACTATGTCAATAAATATAATAAGAAGTCACAAAAGACGATGTAATAATAGAGCCAACCTGGAAACAATATTATATTTTGAACCCACCTATTCATTGCCTTCTTGAGGTTGAGAAGATATAAGGCTCGGCATAATTGTAGTAGGGATAAAATTATAGGGCTTATGATCAATCCGGAGTAAGCAATAATTACCCCCATATTTTTCATATACGCTTTTACATTGTTTTTCGCTAGTAGCTTCCCACGATATAATTCATAAATGCATACATGTTCTCGTATCGCATCATCATCAGGTTGGTGAATTTCTTTGAATACCTCTTTCGATAAATCAAAAGAAATAATCAATCCTTTGGTCACTTGATATTCACAAAACATAACCCAATGTAACGCCCCATTGCATAAGATACCAATCCGTACAATACCAAAACATATATAGTTCACGTGTCCAACATGTTTCCAAACATTTGATTTTAAAGAGAACACATAAAAAGCTGTTTTTCCAAACCTTCCGCCGCCCCGAATACAACTTTATAATCAACTGTTAATGCATCATACCCAAAACCCCAACACAAATGTGTTGGGGAGACTAGCAGTTTTAGCAGCATTCTCTCATCTCTAGTCCAGGGATTGGCAACTATAATTTCGTTACCGTCAAAACTGCTGATACATGTAAGGCCATTTGAACAACCAACCATATAGTATTCTGGACCATATTTGGACAAGTATTTTGGAATAATACCCATGCGATATGAATAAGGTTAACTTGTCTTCTATGATGAGCTTTCACAAAACGAGGGTGGGATATCAACGATTTCCATAACTTACATACGCTCTTGCATATAATGAGATCCTCCGCATCTAATTTTACGAGTATTTGCTCACATATAAAATCATGAAAAAATTCTCCCATTCAAACTAACAAATAGCTATGGTGCCTGAAATTATATATTATGTTTTAAAAGCCTAGTACCTCAACGTACAATTAAAACATCACATATTAAAACTTATAGGATATTTGGCCAAGCTTACTGGAAAAAAAAACTTTTTTCACACCTTTCTAAAAGCCTATAAAAAGCTAATAAGCTAAAATAATTTTACCAATAGCTAAATTAATATTAATATGAAAAGTAACCAAATAATACCTCGAAATATCTTTGTTGAATTGAAGTAACTATTTGATTATTGTCCCGAAGTAACTTGATTGTGGATCACGGGATATAACATAATCGCCTCATATTAGCATAAAACCATAGCATCTTTTCAATTTTTAAACAAAAGAAAAATATAACTCCATTTAAACGGATTTTCAAAATTATCTGAAAAACCATTCCCTTCTCTAGAAATTTAGAAACGGAAAAAGAGGAAAAAATTTCACCAACTAAACGGCCCCTAAGTTTTACTATTTTATTTTCCATTTTAAAACAATTTTTAATCGTATTGGCTTTGCAATCCAAAAAGGGCTAGCGGCGCAACTTGTTGCCCGCTTGCCTTCCACCACTATGTAAATCCAATTATATAATTGTAAAAGGATTTTGTTCCCACGATCAAATGTACATAGGAATCTGTGCGTAATAGTCTAAAGTGTGAAATGAAAATACCAAGTGAAAAAGAAATAGATTTAATATAAAGAAGTAAACTTTTTTTTTGAACTAAAAAAAAGAAGTAAACTTAAATGATGATTTTTTATAAACAAACTTTATGAACCAACAAAATGAAACTAGTGATTTTTCAAAGATTAAAGACTTGACAAGCTGATAAATACGTGCTAGTAATAGAGATTAAAAAGATAAAAACAATTAACTAAAAGGGCTAATTCTTGAAATGCCATAAGACTGGAGGTCATTTGCTTCAAACAAACAAAAATATCGCAAAATGCCCTATGCGACCTATGCGACTTATGCAACTTACGCAACCTATGACAAAAAAATAGGGTTTTTCCAAAATGCCCCATGCGACTTATACAACTTATGCGACATCTGACAAATTTATCAAAATAACCCTATCTCCAAATGATTAGATGTACTTTTTTGTTTATAACATATAAACATAAACTAATAATGGTCAAACAAAAATTTATAACAAAGTTTACTAATTTTAACTAAAAAGAAAAAAGAAAAGAAAACCTAACAATGAAAAAATGTAAAAACGAATAAAAATGATGGCTCCTCCTTTCATATCTATTGTCTTGTAGGTTTTATAACAACACAAAAAAGATATATGCTTGTTCTCAAAATGGACCAAATGGCCTAGTATTGAACTTTTGTTGGAGGAGTCAGCTTGGGCCCAGTTACTTAGTTTTTCGTTGCGGTTTTTCTTTGTACCTTTTTTCGAGTCTCAATAATTTTCAATAAATGCTCGAAATCCATTCTTTTACTCAAACAAGTAGGATACCGGCCCACGCGTTGCGGCGAGCGTGTTTTTCCGAATGTGTTTATTCTGTGTTTTAACCTCAGCTGAAAAACGAATGGGTATTGGCTTGAGAACGGGCTTTGTTGTATGAGCTATTTAGTTCTTTAGTTGTATAGGAGATATAATTAGCACTGATGGTATTTGAAGATTGATATGACAGAGCAAATAAAGGTGTGGTTTCTGAGGGAGGTTGCATCTGAAGATTGTTTTGCGGAGGACCTACGTGATCAGTGTTCTCAAGTTAGGGCTAATATGGAGAAACAAGTTCATATGCTGTTAGAGTTGGAAAGGCTTAGAGGGCGTGGGGCTACATTGGATTGTTTGGATCGTTTGAGACTGATGCAAAATGTAGAGAAGCGGAGGATGTTGTTGGAGGCTCGAGTTAGGACTCATGAAAGGGAGCTTGTTTGGCCTTATGGATTTGAATGGTGTTTTATCGGTATGTCTTAGGTTTTAGAGTGTAGGTTGGATGATTAGTTGTAGTAATAGAGTTTTGCTGTTGTGTCTTAGGTTTTAAGGGGGTTTGTATAGGTCGTTTGTCGTCGTGTTTGTTTTTTGTATGCTATTGTGTCTTAGGTTTAGGGTTAATGTGAAGTCGTGTTTTATGTCTCTGTTTTTAGGTGCAGTGTCTCAGTTATGAAACTCGTTTTGCTTATGCTTTATGTTGTGTGGTTTGTTGTTCAGTGCAATATGCCAAATATAAAATTACTTGTACTTTGGTTTAGCAAAATTAGTGCTTGACGCACTATAGTGGCAAGCAGTCGCGCTCCCCTATTAGTTAAGATATTTGTTCTTACAGGGTAGCTTACATACATTAGGATACTGTTATATGAAAACTATTACATGTCATTCGTCTCGTCTTGTTGCCTTGGTTTTTTGTCTCGAAGCTTGTCTTCTTTGAATAGTTCCTTTTTTACTGATTTCTTCTTACGTTCATCAGCATTTGCGTCGACTTTTAGAATTGGGTGTGCAGACAGCATCGTCATATTACTTTGAGTTTATTGCATAAATCATCCTTGTGGTTTGTTTGTTTAATGAAAATGTTCCATAAACTTTTTTTTTCTGAATCCTCTCCTTATGGTTTTGACCTGTATCGGTTTGGTTCACTAACCACTAATTCCATTAGTTTGACCGTTAATTGTCAGTTTAGATATTGAGAATGACATAAATACCCTCGTAAAAAACGTAAAAACGAAAGAAAAGAGGTAAAAACGGATGAAAACGAACAAAAACGGACAATATGTAAAAAACATAAACGGGCAATATGTAAAAAAAAAAAAAACTAATAAAAACGTTACAAAAAGGACAAAAACGTATGAAAACGCATAAAACGGATGAAAACGTTAAAATGTTCACTAGTTAAAAATGGATGAAAACGTAAAACGTTCAAAAGTTGAAAATTAAAAATGGACAAAAATCATTGGAAAACGTTACCAATCACACAAAACATAGAAAAAACAAGAAAATCGGTTTAAAAACATTGTTAAACCGGTTTAACATAAAAGAACAATCAATAAGTTTAAAAATTAAAACGAAATAAAATTAAATAAAATTTAAAAACAATAAAAAAAACAAAAAACCAAAAAACACACAACAACAAGGACCATTTATGAAACACTTACGTGGGTTTATATTTCATGTTAATTTCCGCCATTAATCCTAACCTAATTAACGGCGCGAAACTAACCTGAATTTAGTGGTTAAAGGGGGGACCAAACCGATGCGGACGGCAATAACTCTATAGGGATGGGATACTAGGAAAAAAGATTATGGACATTTTCAATAACCCGACAAACACAGGGACTAATTTAGGCAATTAATTAAGTAATATGACCGTGTATCTCAAAACATTTGTTTTAGGACTGATTTTTCTTCATTTTGTATACTCCCGCTATAACTGCATCAAATCGTGTATAAGAAACCAAAATAATGCCACGAAAACGTTCATTGATTAAATAGGAAATTTTTAAATTTATTGACATGTACTGAAAATGTTTATACCTGTAAACCAAATGTCCAGAAAACTTTCCATGGGCGAGTTACTAAACTCGTCTTTCCAACCCTGACTTGCTTCCATAAAACTAACAATGAACAATGGAAAAAGACAAATAAGTCCAAATTTCAAGGATATTCCACATTGTGTGTCTATCTCTAACGGGGCCAAAAAAGTTAGCTTATTAATAAAAGGAACATGTGTTTATGGTTTATTTCAATATTAAGTTTATGATCATAAATAAACTTCAATTTTTGGGAGGATGACGATTTGAGTCGAGGAAAATCATACATGATTCCACTTTCTAGATTAATAATCTTTGCCTTGTTTGGGACCCAAACACTTTTGACCCATTTCCTAACTGTCAAATTATAATAAGAAGAACTATATTTGTAAAAGTGTATGTTTTGTGATCAGTGAAATATCAATATATCATATGCACAAAAAAGTGGTTCGAGTAAATAGTGACACCATTCTTGGATTCGAATGTAACAAAATTTCCCCAAATTTTTTTTACATATTTGCCAATGCCCAAATATTCTACACCTAGTAAATAGTGTCTGCAATGTATGAAAATAAGGGACATGTGTACCAGGCTTGTTGAGTTGCATAGCTGCAATACACGATTAGAATTTCTTTGACGAGTAGTAGGTGCTGGAAACTCAAATCCTCTTAGATCATTAATGGTTTTAAAACCTTTTGAGCACAAAATTCATTACATTAGTATAAGCATATAAGAGTTCAAAATCACATGTATCAAGCTTTGTATGTACCACTTGTTTGGCTAATATCCACGATCCTTTTTAAGTAATTTCTTAAAATAAACGTGCTCAATAAAAAGCAACTGGACAACTAAACAATTTACCTTTTTTTAATGTAGTATGGATGAATTCCAAAAGTAAGATCAGAATTGTCGATCTCCATGCCATTACCAGAAGGTATTTCAATAGAAGCAGGCGATACTTCTGTAGTACCTTAGCATAACTAAACAAGAAAACAAGCCAGTATCTTGAATTAGATCGTCTACTAAATGGACCTCAAAGTCTTTACTTATGGCTTCGAATTCCTGGCATATCACTTTCATACCTTCTACAGACTGCAATTGAACAGTTTGTGCATTCAGTAAACATTTTTAACTAAATAATGCACACGAAAAAGTTCATCAATAAATAGCTAAGGGCCACACCTGTTCAGGAGAGCCATATGTAAAATCGATCTATAGACCTTATGTCGATAAATTCTTTTTGTATGGGTTCGAGTTAAAAAACGGTGGATATAATTCTACACGGAGCTTGGATTTCTCTTGTGATAGGGCTTATGTGATTTGGGTATGAATGCAATTTGAACTGTGAAGAAAGGTTCCTTAAAACGGTGTGAAGACTATCGGGGTAGCTCATACCAGTTTGTAAGGGGCCAAATTTACAGTATTGGTTATGTGGCATTGGATGGTCTTTCACATTTGAGATTCTTTGGGAGTAAAAAACTAACCTAAAACCACAAATAAGAAGCTACATTAATAGTAGGCTAATGAGGGATAAGAATATCAGAGAAAAAGGAAAAAAAAGGAGGAGTTTCATATTACCTGCTACCCATCGGTCTGGATTTATCTTAAACAGACATTATAGACTCTGCTTTTGACCCCTTTGCTGAAACCCCTCTCTTAAAATACAAAAATGAAACAAACTGAATATTTATTTAACCAAATAGGGAAATACCAAAGTATAGCTGCCATATCATAACGAAGTATCAGCTCCGGCTTTCAGGCTTTGATCCGTATCCGTTAGACTTTTCGATCTTTGAAGTTGCTTTCAGGCTTTGATCCGTATCAGTTAGACTTTTCACCTAGGCGCAACTTCAACCCATTTAGGTCAATCAAGTAATATAAACAGTTTATCTTAGGTCAAAAGGGACGCCAAATAAAAATCAACAAATCATCTCTATGCATCAAACCAGTGGCTATTAATGCTATCTAATTTTTAAATTGAAAGAATTTGCGGGCAACCAACTAGTCAAACTAAAAGAAACAAGTAAGAACTGTCCTTCAATTGGCACCGGCACAATGTGCAGCTGGCATTGGATTATGTCCTATTGAATCTACCAATGTGTTTGGCCAGTAGGACTCGTTCCGTTGTCAAAAGTCTTGCAGCAGCCATCGTCTAATATTTTTATAAGCAAACACAATTAACACATTGGGTGTTCAACACTTATTGCTATGAGTTAATCATGTATCTACTAAAAAATTTATAATACCTGAAGATTAAGAAGATGTAGGCAAGTATTATAGAGGTTGGCTGGTTCCATATCATATTGGAACATAGAAAGGTGACCTTTAATTTGCTAATGCCACCGAAGCTTTACAAAGCTCATATAGAAGAAGTTTTGAGACCTTATGTAAGTTCATTTGCTCTTGCTTCCCATCTATAAGTTTGCTCCATAGTAGTTGCAGAAGGAATACATACTTAGGAAAAAGGTAAGGAATTCAAAACCTACAAATAGCAAATTAAGATAACAAAATGTATTTATACAAACTTACTCCTGGTTTTCATAAATCCCGAGTTCTTGCAGATATTACATGAATTGTTTTGGAGTAATGTTGTTATGGTCAAACCTCTGTCTATGGTAATTGGAAGATCCTTTGTATGTTTGATCAAGCTTTTGAAAACCAAATTGAAAACTTTCTATTTCTTGTGGCAAAAGATTCATTTTGATGGTGGAGACGGCCATCTAGATGGTCAAGTGGTATTAGAAGACTGATGAGTACTACAAATGACGATGTACGCTCAGCGTTATCCTGTGTTTGAAGAAAAAGTCAATACATTGAACTAAAACCAATAAAAATTATATGTAGATGAGTTTAGGGGCTAATCTCACCAATATCCTAAGCATTAAAACATTTAGTACTTTGAGAAGTTGACTGCCGTCATGCATCCTTGGAACCCTTTCATCTAAAAGCCAAAGCAAAATCTCTGTAATTAAATTGTCAAGCGTTCTTTTCTTGACAGCGTGAGCAAACCGTTTATCCTCAAAGACCTGCAATTAACAAAAAAATACAATCTTTTAGTATGAGAAACTCTACTTGAAGCACTATAACTTCAAAGCATAAAAAGTCAGAATCACAAAGAATACGGAGAATCACCTGCATAAGTGTGCTGAGGACATATTCACAAGACTTTAAAGATGCACCCATCAGTGAGAATGTCAATCGTCTTTGAAAACATAGAAAAATGTATACACACGTAAATAATAATTATAAACAATGCAATTCAAGTGAATGATATGAGACAACAACGAAAAGCTACCTTAACTCACGCTAAACATGAATGAAATTCTGTGATTAGATCATCTACTGAATTGGCCTGTGGACTTTACTTTGGGTTTCGAATTTCCTTGCACACCACTTCCATACCTTCCACACACTGCTTAAAATACAAAAATGAAACAAACTGAAGTTGATTTCACTGTTGGCACAGTTCCGGTGGCTCTTGTTTTGTCATGTACTTCTGGAAATGCACCATGTGAATTCAATCGTTCAAGAACAATTGCTAACGCGGGTCCATGAATATCTCTTACATTTTTCAACAGTCAAGTTTTATTCGTATTTATGATTCTACGGTAGGAATATTGTGATACCTTTGAAAGCAGTGAAAAGGCGTGGTAAAATAGTTATCGTGTTTGAATGAGAGATCCTTAGTCTGCTTTAAGGTGTGTTCATCTCAGCTTGGTGCCAAGACATTATATTTTATTATAAAAGATAGATATAGATAGTGTTGGTACAAAACTTGTCGTGTTTGTGAAAGATTAACTTACGTCGATGACATCTTCCGGTTCAACTTCATCAGGAACTTGGAAGTTAGGCACCGCCTTGAGCCCAGGGGCGTCTTCATCATCCATTGTCCTGGTTGTTAGCAGATTTTGTTCAGGAACTTTAAAGGTACGAACTTTTTATTTCGCCGAAAGGAGCAACTTTCATCATCATCTATGTTTCTTGGTTGTGAGCACACGGACAAATCTTGGTTTTAAAAAAGCCTCGATAAAATGCAGCCATCGGAAATTGAAGGTTTTAGTAAAGGTTTATGGTTTTTTTTCTAATATTTTTGTGAGAATCGACCTGGTTTTTATAACACTTTTTATACAAGAATTAAGGTTTGTATTCATAGAAACAAAATCAAGAGAATAACAATTAAAAGATTTTAAAAGTTTAAAAGATTTTCTTTGTCATAAAAGTGGAACAAATTTTACCTAATTATTATTAGTCATATATTTTTGGATATTAGCCGTATATAAGTCAAGTCAATATTCATCATTCAAAAGTCAAGTCAATATTCAAAGTCAAGTCATCAATCAACATTTATTACTTATTGATTTGTATTAGGCCCAAGCCCATTGTTATTATTCTAGAATAATCTCTTGTATCATATATATAGATGTATATATGATAGTTGTTATCAGTTATAATCAATGAAAACATTAACCTTCAATAATTATAACCCCAAAAAAATCCAACACCTAAATTAAAAAATGAAGATACCTTACCCATTAAACTGACGTAGATAGTTTTAGTTTGGGGGAGATATGATGATCTATTCTTATTTTTGGACAAGATACCAGCATGCAGGTTTGGTCAATGCAGCGTTACATTGATTCAAACTATTTTTGGGGGTTTTTACTTTTTCAGTTGAGTTTTTACCCATTTTTTAAAAACCAGTCACTAATCGATTTCGGAACGAGTTATCAAGTCACCGAGTTACGGTTCGACCATGGATTAATCCGGTTTACATAAGAAAAAATTAAAAAAATTTCAATTATTTATGAAAATAATTATATAAATCTTGAAATATTTTAGAATATTGAGCTTAAAAATTATATTTATGAATTAATAAATTCTAACAGGTTAAAAGAATATAAATATGTCGCAAATATATACAATTAACATGCTTTATTTATCAAAAAACACTAAAAAACCGAAAGCAGGTCGGGTCTCAAGAACCGGGTTAACCAGGGTCGCTTCAAACCTGGTGGGTATAATCGGATTTCGAAAATATGAAACCTGGTTTAATTTGACTCTGTTTTTTCGAAGAAGACCGGTCAACGTCTGGGTCGAACCGGGGTTTCAAAATAATGATGTTTACAAATCCACGGCAACACGTGATAAAAGTTTTTTCAAGTCAAAACTTTAATTATATTGCTGACCAAAAAATGTGTTTTAATTAGAATAAACTAGCTTAAAAGGGCATGTTAATGCACGGGGTTTAAAAAAAAAACACTTTTCATGGAGGGTATTCGGTGTCAATAAGTTCACCATTTATTGAACAATGGTTTGTGTGTGTTTATTTAACATATGTCATATGCTTTTGATCATACATAATACATTTAAATTAAGAATGAGAATGGTTTTTTTAGTCATATAATTTAAGTTTGAGAACTATTTTCCAAGAAAACCTTGTAATAGAAATGTTTTTTTAAACATTTTTACTTGATTCGGTGTCAATAAGTTCCAAAAATTTTAACCATTGAACAATGGTTATGTGTGTGTATAGTTACCAATCTAACACATGTCATATGCATTTGCTTACTCTTAATACTAACGAGGCCTTCAGACCCGTGCGATGCACACGGGATGACTCTACTACTTGATTGTGTAGTGTTGTGTGTAATTGATTGTTGCTTAATGGTCTGTTGACCGCAATGCGGAGTACCCTACTCGTTTATAATAAATACATATATAGGTTCTATAATCCTCTTAACTTAGTTTTAATTATGCGTAATGTGTTGATGTCTAAGGTTGTTTGGATAAATTAGTTTAAATTTGGGTGTGTCTGTTTATGAATTGTAATAGAACTAGATTAGTTTAGAACAGAATGTTGTTTCATACCCATATCATAAACGCTTTTCTTCTATATTTTTGTTTTTCGTTACATTTCCGTTGCAATTATGAAAATTTGCAACGGAAAATAAATTGTACTTTCTTTTAGACTTATTTTTTTGTCTTTCGTTGCATTTCCGTTGCAATTATGAAAATTTGCAACGGAAAATAAATTGTAATTTCTTTTAGACTTATTTTTTTGTCTTTCGTTGAATTTCCGTTGAATTATGAAAATTCTTCAACAGAAATTAAATTGTAATTTTTTTTAGTCTTATTTTTATTGGTTCTTTCGTTGCTTTTTTGTTGTATTTTGTATTATTTGCAACGGAAAAAATAACAATATATATAAAAGAAATTAGTTTATATTTTGCAACGGATTTGCAACCATTTTCTTTGTCGATGCAAATTCTGTTGGTAATTTGTTGCGTTACTGTTGCAAATTTGCAACAAAAATATACCGTTGCAAACTTTTCGTTGCATTAGCCTGTTTTGTGGTAGTGTGTCTTAGGTTTTAGGGTGTAGGTTGGATGATGATTAGTTGTAGTAATAGTGTTTTGCTTTTGTGTCTTAGGTTTTAAGGGGGTTTGTATAGGTCGTTTGTCGTAGTGTTTATATTATGTTTGCTATTGTGTCTTATAGGTCTATCTTTTGTATGAACTATGAAGTGGTAATTTGAAGTCCCTTTTTTTGCGTATGTTAGTGTCTCACTTATGAAACTCGTTGTTATGCTTATGCTTTATGCTATGTGTGGTTTGTTGTTCAGTACAATATGCCAAATATGAAATTACTTGTACATGGTTTAGCAAAATTAGTGCTTGAATAGTGGGAAGCAGTCGCGCTCGCCTATTAGTTAAGATATTTTTTCTTATAGGGTAGCTTACATACATTAGGAAACTGTTATATAAAAACTATTACATGTCATTTATCTCGTCTTGTTGCCTTGGTTTTTTGTTTGGAAGCTTGTCTTCTTTGAATAGTTCCTTTTTTACTGATTTCTTCTTACGTTCATCAGCATTTGCGTCGACTTTTAGAATTGGGTGTGCAGACAGCATCGTCATATTACTTTGAGTTTATTGCATAAATCATCCTTGTGGTTTGTTTGTTTAATGAAAATGTTCCATAAACTTTTTTTTTCTGAATCCTCTCCTTATGGTTTTGACCTGTATCGGTTTGGTTCACTAACCACTAATTCCATTAGTTTGACCGTTAATTGTCAGTTTAGATATTGAGAATGACATAAATACCCTCGTAAAAAACGTAAAAAATAAAAAAAAAACGAATGAAAAGAGGTGTAAAAAAGGTTGAAGAACGATACAAAAAACGGACAATATGTAATAAACCTATTAAAAAACGTACAAAAGGACAAAAAAACGTATGAAAACGCATTATAAAAACGGAATGAAAACGTTAAAATGATCATAGTAAAAAGGGATATAAAAACGTAAAACGTTCAAAAGTTGAAAATTAAAAATGGACAAAAACATGTGAAAACGTACCAATCACACAAACATAGAAAAACAAGAAAAACGGTTTAAAAACATGATAAAACGGTTTAAACATAAAAGGAACAAATAAAAAAGTTAAAAATTAAAACGAAATAAAATTAAAAAAATTAAAAAACAATAAAAAAACAAAAAACCAAAAAACACACAACAAACAAGGACCATTTATGAAACACTTACGAGGGTATTTATGTCATTTCTGCCATCTAAACTACCTTATTAACGGCGGACTAATACCGTATTAGTGGTTAAGGACCAACACGATGCGAGGGCAAACCTATAGGGATGTTGGATCCAGGAAAAATAAGATTATTGACCATTTTTCAATAAACCAGACAAAACCACAGGGACAATTTATGCATTTACTAAGTCATATTTGACCGATGTATCTCAAACATTTGTTTTAGGCCAGCTATTTCTTCTTTTGAATTACTCCACTATAAGCTGCATCAAATTGTGTAATTAGAAACCAAAATAAACATGCCCACGAAAAAATGTTCATTGATAAATAGATATTTTTAAATTTACTTGGACATGTTTTCTGAAAGTTTTCCGTTAAAACCAGAAATTTCTAGAAACTTTCCAAGGCTGCGAGTACTAAAAACTCGTTTTCCAAATCGCCTGGACTTGCTTCCAATAAAACTACAATGCACAAATGGAAAAAAGACAAAATAATATATTACTAGATTTCTATTTGTGTTCTTTCTCTAGGGGTTCAAAGTTAGCTAAAAAGGAAACGAGTACTTCTGTTAATTTTAAATATAGGTTCTATGATCATAAATAAACTTCAAAATTTGGGAGGAAGCGATTTGAGTCGAGAAATCATACCAGATTCCACTTCCTAGATAAAACTTGCCAGTTTTGATCCAAACACATTTGACCCATTTCCAAACCCGCCAAATTATAATAAAGAAACTATATTTTGTAAAAATGTGTATGTTTTGTGATCAGAAATACTTTAATCATATGCACAAAAAAGTGGTTAGAGTAAGTGAACCATTCATGATTGACTTGTTACAAAAATTTCCCTAAAAAAATTTTGAATATTTGCTAATGCCATTCAAAATATTTCATCCATAGTAATAGTGATGCAATGTATGAAAAAAAGGGAATGAGTACCAGGCTTTTTTAAGCTGCATTAGCCTGCAATACTTCATTAGAATTTCTTGCGATGTAGTAGGTGCCAGTAACTCGAGAAATCCTTTAGCATACATGGTTTAATACCTATAGGTCACAAAATACAATTACATTAAGATAAGCATATAGATCCAAAATCAACTGATTCAACCTTTGTTTGTAACACATTGATTTAGCTAAAAATCCACGATCCTTTAAAGTATTTCTTTAAAATCCCTTGCTCAATAAAAGCAACTGGACAACTAAACAATTTACCTTTTTTTAATGTAGAATGGATGAATT
The DNA here is from genome assembly GCA_026074375.1 of Tanacetum coccineum. NCBI lineage: Eukaryota > Viridiplantae > Streptophyta > Magnoliopsida > Asterales > Asteraceae > Tanacetum > Tanacetum coccineum. Next base: position 33,138 of record BQNB010033933.1, read on the forward strand.
CCAAAAGTAAGATCAGAATTGTCGATCTCCATGCCATTACCAGAAGGTATTTTAGTAGAAGCAGACGGTACATCTGTAGTACCTTAGCAACTAAATAAGACACAAGCCTGTCAGCATCTGTGATTAGATCGTCTACTAAATGGACCTCAAGGTCTTTACTTATGGCTTTAAATTCCTGGCATATATCTTTCATACCTTCCACAGACTGCAATTGAACAGTTTGTGCATTCAGTGAACATTTTTAACCACAAAAACGTAGAAAAACGTGAAAAAACGGTTTAAAACGTAGAAAAACGTGAAAACCCGGTTTAAACATAAAAGGAACCTATAAAGAAGTTAAAAATTACGAGGGTATTTATGTCATTTCCATCATCTAAACCAGTGATTAACGGCGAACTAACCGAATTAGTGGTCAAGGGACCAAACCCAATACTAGGTAAAACTATAAGGAGAGGATCTGGGGAAAAAAAGATTATGAACCATTTTCAATTAACCCGACAAACCACAGGGACAATTTATGCAATTAACTAAGTAATATGACCGATGTCTGCATCTATCATCTCAAACGTTTGTTTTAGGCCAGCTATCTCTTCTTCTGAAATACTCCGCTGTAACCTGCATCAAAGCGTGTAATTAGAGAAAAAGGAAAAAAATAGGAGGTTCATACTATCTGTAACAAAGTATAGTTGCCATATCATACCGAAGATCTTGCGTTTTGTAGTAGAGAAGATATGTCAACCTGATAGAAAAAATTACATTTTAAGTTATCATTGTGATTAAATACATGTACTGAAATAAAAAGAAGCAAAAAGATGAGCAACGCTACCTTTGGGATACTGCGTGTTTGTTTGTCCCCAATTTTCTTAAATATTGGAGCCAGTTCTCCCCCATACCTCGCTCCGGAGGAATTGGGTATGTTGTTGTTGTTGTTGATTGGAGCCAGTTCTCGCTGTGAACACAATACAAACCTAATTTAGATGCAGTTTATCTTAGGTCATAAGACGCCAATAAAAATCCCCAATCATCCTATGCAACAAACCAGGCTATTATATTAACTGTCTTTTCAATCATAATTGACACGCTAACTAATTATAAATTGAAAAAATCTTAGCAACCCAACCAAGTCAAACAAAGAAAAAGAAAGAACTGACCTTCAATTAGGCATATGCACAATGTGTAGAAGACATTGGATTATTGGCCATTGAATCACCCCAATGTGTTTGGCCGGTAGGCCCGGTTGGTGTCAACATTCTTGCAGCAGCCAACGTCTAATATTTTTATAAGAAATACAATTAATACAAGTGTTTAACACATATTGCATGAGTTAATCATGTAATCTACTAAAGAATATATTACCTGAAGATTAAGAACGATGTAGGCAAGTATTATAGGTTGGGGTTCCATATCTATTGGAACCATAGAAAGTTGACTTTTAATTGCAGTGCCACGAAGCTTACAAAGCTCATATAGAAGAGTTTTGAGCATATGCAAGTCATTTTCTCTTGCCCCCACTCTATAAGTTTGCTCATAGTAGTTGGAGAAACATATTAGAAAAAGGTAAGAATTCAAACCTACAAATAGCAAATTAAGATATCAAAAAGTATTATACAAACCTCCTCCTGATTTCATCAATCCCGAGTTCTTGCAGATATACATGAATGATTTGGAGAATGTGACCAAGGTCAACTTCGTCTATGGTACTTTGAAGATCCTTTGTAAGTTTGATCAAGCATTTTACAACCAAATTTGAAAACTTCATATTTCTTGTGGCAAAAGATTCATTTGATGGTGGAGACGGCCATCTAGAAGGGTCAAGTGGTATTAGAAGACTGATGAGTACTACAAATGACTATGTACGCTCAACGTTACCCTGTGTTTGAAGAAAAAGTCATACAATGAACTGAAACCAATAAAAATTATATGTTGATGAGTTTAGGGGCTAAACTCACAAATATCCTAAGCATTAAAACATTTAGTACTTTGATAAGTTGACTGCCGTCATCCATCCTTGGAACCCTTTCATCTAAAAGCCAAAGCAAAATCTCTGTAATTAAATTGTCAAGCGTTCTTTGCTTGACAGCATGAGCAAACCATCTATTCTCATGTATTGAGAAAAATTAGAGTATTCGTCACGCACTTTGCTATCCATTACACTTATAGCAAATTCTACAAGTAGCTGTAGAACCACCTTCAAAATCTTTTTCATCTTTTATCCCACATGAACTCAGCTCCATATGTTCAAGCTACTAATCTCAAATAATAACCGACTATCGGTTTTGTAAGCAATTTTCAAGATTACAACCAGCATGCGTTAAGATTGTTACTATTCAAAATAATATGGTGTATATAATAGCATATTTAAATATATTATCAGTCATTGTTATAGCTGCTTTATTCATCTCTTCCTAGAACCTTCGCTTTGCTTACTGTCTTTGCTATAGTTTGTCGCTTGCGGTATCTTTAATCTAATTGCAAATGGTATCTACCTTTTTAAGTGTCAACATGCATAACCATATCTAAACATATGATAAACGATCTTGTTGTTCATTTCACATGAAATCCTAAAAGCTTTAGAGTGACCATATACTTAGAAATTTTCTGAGTAGTACAAAAATGAAACAACGCTTGTCTAATATTTATTTCACAAATAGGAAAAAACAAAGATACAACTCTGCTTTCTGGCTTTGATCTGTATCCATTAGACTTTGTGATCTTTGAAATGGTTTTCACTGTTGGTCCATTCGGTAGCTAGCTCTTATTTTGTAATGTACTTCTGGAAATGCACCATGTGAATTCAAATCGTTCAGAACAATCTTGCCAACGCAGAGTCCATGAATATCTCTTGTCTCATCTTTGCAAGACCTATGCATTGCAAATGACAACATATGTTCATACTGCTGAAAAATAATATATAACCTCTGATGGTGGGTTTTACGTACCATTTGTGAGGCCCACAGGACTCTAACAATATCTCCAAGAACCCCTCCGGAACGCCTCTTCTTTCTGTGCTCAATGAAGTTTTTTAAAAGTTAAGACAGTTGCCTCTTCAGCCCAGGTGCATCTTCATCATCCATTGTCCTCCTGGTTGTGAGCAGATTTTGATCATCAACTTTGAAGGTACGACCTACATTGCGCCGAGGTGCATCATCCACTTTCGTCGTCCTGGTTGTGAGCACATGGCAAATCTCGGTAACGAGCCTGGATAAAAAAGTCAGTCATCGGAAAATTTAAAGTTTTAGTAAAATATTATGGGTTGCTTAATTTTGTGTTTGAGTTGACTTATAGAAATTTATAACACTTTTTATACAAGAATTAAGGTTTGTATTCATAGAAACGAAATCAAGAAAAACAATTAAAAGATTTTCTTTGTCTATAAACCAAAAAAAAATATTCTTATATTTGTACAAGATAGCAGCATTACATTGATTCAAACTATTTTTGGCGGGTTTTGACTTTTTTAGTTTGTGTGTATCATTTTTAAAACAATTAGATTATCGGCGGTCAACGGTTCAACGGGTTTAATACCGATCTTTCACAACAAAAAATAAAATAAAAAAAATATTTTGCAATGATTAAAAAAATATAAAAGACACGTGAAATTTACGAGCACTTTAAATGAATTATAAAAAGCCACATAATGTTGATATCTTATCTATACTGATATATAAAACATATTGCTTCATTTCTTGAATGTGAAAAAGTGGAAGAAACTTAAAGCTAATTTTTAGAAATGAGGCTCTCTACAGATTGAAACTGAAATGTGATTCAAGGCTTCAGAGTACAAAGGCTGATTCTGAATAGAAAGGAAAGTAAAGGCTCTCTCAAATAACTATCTTCTTCAACTTAAACTAGAAAGTAAAGGTTGCCAAACTATCTCTTCTAAACTTTGCAAATATATTAGGAAACTCACGGCTGTAATAATGGTTGAATCTCTCCAAAATGAAAGTCCCACACCTAATAGCGAAACTCACAAAACAAAATAGGATGGATACACTCTACAAAGTCGATAAACAAGACACAGCATAATTGGAATAAAAAACTCTACAAGTGAAAGTCCACGCTGCTTCAAAGAGCGTAAACTAGGACATAGGTACAACAGTCAACTTTGCTATATTCATTTAGGCTGTAATAGAAAATTCACGAGTCGTAAATGCTGGAAAAATACTGCCTTCCTAAATGGAAATTACACAGTGGAAAATGCATTTTATGACAGGCCAAAGTTTTGACATTCAAATATATGCAAGGGTTTTCCTTTGCTATATAAAGATCCATAATGTTGTTATTCATTTCATTCGAGTTTGCTTTCATTCGCTTAGATTCGGGTTTGTCCTATACAAAGCATCACGTACCACCAGTTATTTTGATCTATTCCTTAACTTAAATATGTGTTAGGTTATACTTAATTTTGTATTATTTTTATTGTTCTCCTTTTCGTAGAACAAGACCTCTAAAGGGACGTGTATATTTGGAGCCTGTATAGACTCATTCATATGAATTCACTCCGCACATTACAATCATGAAAAGGCCCTTTATGTGGACCAAAAAGAGTGCACGAATATGTTTTTAGATCCTTTTTGTGAAACAATTAATTCTAAAGATTATAGCGCAAGGATCTTCAAATTTATACTATTGTTTGTCAACTTTATCACTCGAAAAGTTGAATACGAATAAAAACCACACCATTATGTCATCTAAATTTTTCATCAATAATTAGTATAGCTGTATACCACCTTATTAATCTTTGTCACTAAGCATATGCTCGTAAAAAAGAAATACAAATCACTAAAGATAATTTTAATCAATGAGATGGTAGAATGATGATTTGATTGTTGTGGCTATTTTTTACTTTTTGGTCTATTTTAGGTAATTTTTTCAATGCAGAATGATCATGGTAAAACTTATGAAGAACCTCGTGATGATAAATTTCTAGTTAGGTACATAAAGCAGCATTTTAACGGCATCAAAATAGCAAGGCAGTGAGTAATAGTGCTCAATTCACGTATCATATTTAATTTCCTGTCATTATCATAAAATCTTAATATAGTCATGTTGTTGAATGTTACATTAACAAAGTGATTGTGACTTACGAATCCCGTTCCCCCCCTCCATGATTTGTGTATCATTGTTGGATTGTTTCAAATAGGGTTTTATTTTATAGTTAAGATTTGGCATGAAGTCGGTTACTGGTTAAGACCCTCAAAGGATATCAAAAAAAAATTGCAGTTTGGTTTAAAAAGTTCCTTTGTGAGGACAAAAAGACACATGTCAAAAAAGTTACGATAGAGAGTGAACAACGAAATTAAGACATTGATCCTGTAACGAAGAATGAACAAGCAATTGAAGTGACTCAGAAGCAGCTGAAGTAGTGTAAAGCTTGAGAAAGTTGTTGTTGTAAGGTCATTCAAGTTTATTACTCTGCATGAGTTATTATATAATTGATATACTACTTTGCCCAAATGAAAAATATGCGACAATATGTATTTATATTTTTCTTGGTATATTCTAATTTCTTGGTAATAGGCTACTCATTACACTTGTGTATATCATTGCCATTTAAATGACAACCATAAAATAATTGTGTATTCATTTACTTTCATTCAGAGACGTTAGTAGGAACAACAACTGCACACATTATAATGTTACCAACGTTATGGCTTACACTGATCTTTTTTCACCTTATTAACACAAAGCCTTAGCTTTTATACTTTTTAGAGAAACATATCTAAATCTTGATATATCTGCCAATGTATTAAGTCAATATGAGACTCCAACCAATGATACGTTGTACTCTACTTGTATTTTTCTTCTGACACATAAAAGTCTATACGACGAATATCTTCAATCGCAAGTACATTAATGCATCTCGAAAATAAGATGTCGACAAAGAGTTATTGATTTTGAATGATACTGGACTTTATTATATCTTTATCGACTCAAACTTTAGTACAACAAATTGTTTCCATATATAATTTCTTAAGTATATTAAGTTTTCAAATTTTTTTAAGTTTCCATCTTATCAAATTCGTTATAAGTTTCAAAGTCAAATAACTTTTCAAAACAGTGTGTTCTTGTATACTTTCTAAATCGTGTGTTTCAACGTCTAATCATTGTGTTTTCAAGTCTAATTGTGTGTTTTCTCATTTATAAGTTTTAAGTTTTACTCTTTTGGTTGTATTGAAATTTAATTACATTATGTGAACTTATTAAGTAGACCACAGATGTCATCTTAGAACTTGCTGTATACTATAACATGGAAGGACGTGTTTCGAGCTATGTGTCTAACCTGCTAGGTAGCGCTTAACTACTAAAAAGTGATACTTTAACTGTAGAGTCCAAAAAATTTAAATATTGTTTACTTCATTCTAAAAAGAAGTTGCATTCCAAGAAGTTATATAAATGTTATTAAGCCAGAGTGTTTATAAGGCAGTATTGTGAAAAACTATTGATTTAGCAAAACTGTATATATGATATAACTTGTATAATTGTTGTTATGAGCTTACTATTATAGAGAAAAACTAATTAATATTATTTGCAAAAAATATAGTCTTTACAAAAAGGTTAATGAAAAATCGATTAGCTCAAAGGTGTATGACTTGACTTCTTTAAAAACAATCCATTCGTTGTGTAAATTGCAAATGTTAATATTTTTGCTAACCAAACACTAACACTTTTGACCTTTCTTGCTGTCTTTACTGCCGCCAATGGACGAGCTATCTTAAGAAATTGTTTTAGGATTAATAAATGGATTTAAAATGTATATAAATTCATGTTATAGAATAGATAATCGAATCTTGTAAAAAATAATGTCATAACTTTGTATAAAACATAAATAATCTGTAGATATATGTTTGGAGCTTATGTACCACTTGGATAAAAGTAATTCGGTTCAATGTTGATGCAATAATCAAAAACAAAAAGTCCATTAAGTTGTACATAGTGAGTCTCAGTTGATTACATCTCAATAATAGTTAACATGGTACAATTAGAAAAGCAGGGAGTTCCAAATAGGTGATCTTAAACAAATTTTGTGAATGGTATTTTGTATTTATTGTCATGGCTAAAAAATACAAAAAATATATGTATGGAGTTTAGTCTTATTTTTATTTTTCACAAAACATTCTCAAAATAAGTTTTTTCAGTGTTTGTGGATGCAACGATAATCACCCTTTACTACTTCTACAACCATATGTTTTTCTTTTATATTATCACCCCATCCTACCACTTCCCTCTCCACCCTTTTCTACCACTCTTTTCCCACCCATAACCCCCTTTACTTATTATTGCTCATTCATAATCAAAAAGTTTAGCCCGCAGAGTTACTTATCACGTGTTATCGTGTTGTATTAATGATCTTATTATATTTGTGTGTGCGTTGTTAATGCAAAAGAATTCGAATGCGGCCGCTGCAGTGCTTTGTGTTAAACATGAAATGATTCATAACTAAAAAATTGAAATAGATACAACATGTAAATATAGGATGTACACTTAAAAAAACGTATTAGTACAAATAGTTGATTGTACATAATGATATAAATAGTAAATGATAAAAACGTTGTGTGATTCTTATAACTTGAGTTGTTTTGTGCAATAAATATATATGAAACCATATAATAATATAAATTAATAATATACTAACCTCTTTTATATAATAAGTAAAATATGCTAAGTGAGCTTAGCAAATTTCGGACAGCGTGTAGAATCTTACTTTCTGATATTGAATTCAATAAAAAAAGTTAGTATAATCTACTTTACGGACGGGGCTAGCACGTTTATGATTTTTTTTTTTGGATAATAAATGACAGTTCTAGAAGGTAGATAATAGATATTTTGTTTAATAATAAATGAAGTTAAAAAAGGTAGATTAAATTCATGTTTTATAGAATAGGATATTGTAAGCTCTTGTAAAAACATCACCGATCCCGCCCTCCCCCCCCCCCCCCCCTCCCCCCACCCCCCCCCCCCCCCCCCCCCTCCTCTTAACATTTACCGCCCTCTCCACTAGGACTAAAAATATCCTTTTAAAAACACAATTGTTAAAGGTTACTATGTATATCAACTAGCTCCCACAAAGCCTCACATTCGTAATCAATGTTGGCCTTGCATAATCTAAAATTAAAAATAAAAATTTTGTTGTATAGAGATGAGCTATGCTTGCTTCAAAATAAAGAACAGTTGTTACCTATTAATGCACACGCGTAATTATACCGTTATATAAATTTCAACATCGATATTTCGTTTAAAAAATTAAAAAACAATAAACTATTTATTTTGTAAATCCTAATAGAAAACTACATATAATTTGTCGCTGCGGGAAGTAGATAAACAATAAAAACACACTTATTTATGGGCTTCTTTTAGACAAAGTTATTGAATCGACGACTCACTGTTTTTCTTAATAAGCTGAAATAGCAGCATTAGGTTTCAGATTGACACTTAACAAATAACATTCCCAGATTAAAAGGAAAAAAGAATATTTTGTTCCATAAGTGCTTCTGATATTGTATAACTGTATCATCTCATATGGTACTGTTCTGAGTCCCTCAACTTGATAAAAAAACCATTTTAAGTTTACATACAATGATCCTTCGGGTTTACCAGTAATAAGTTCCTTAAACTGCTTCTGTCAACGGACCAAGAACACACATCACAGTGCGAAGAGAGGCCAACACACAAACCATCTTCAATTTGTATCATAAAATGAAAAAATTAAGGCACACTTTGAAGACTCCCATAATCATTTTGTGAAAACGCACCTGTATAATTAATCGATGATGTAAACTCAAACGATACAATCTTTAGATGTGAGAACATATGTTTGTCAATGTTAAGTGTAATGTACATAACATATCCTGTCTCGTTTACAATGTCCTTATTAGAATAATCTCTCATCCTTTTCCAAAAAATTCCAAGTTGCACACATACCATTTACAAACTTGTATTTAATTATACATACTCATTAAAAGTTGCTAGGTCAAAAATGATCAAGTAGTCATGACATACACCTCAAATCTACGATATATACCTTGACAATGTTTAAACTTTTTGAGGAATATTGTTTGTGGCCAATCAACTACACTCCCATACTAAATTTTAAGCTGACAATTAACTAAAGCCTACAAATTGACGGGTAAAAAATCCTTTATTTACGATGCTTACGTGACTACTAATTGTGGCTTAGTTTAGTTCCATTCATGTGATATGGCTTATGTGCTCCTTACTAATTTAAGAGTAATTCTTTAATTAGCTTTATATTGTTTTTTCTTTTTTTATTCAATGTTGCCTTCCAAAATATTAACTAAAAAATAAGCTTCTAGAACTCCGCAAACATATAGGAGCCGCATATAAATGGTTGATGGTTGAAATTTTTAATGCTGTTATGGGGACAACCACCTGGTAAACAATGAAAGAGATAACTTGAAAAAATCCTCATGATGGTAATTTTTCAAATTGGACGACCTTGTGGCATCATGAAGATCGTCCTTCTATTTAGAGCACTTATTTTGAATCCTGGGTTTCGAGAGAAAGATAATTTATTAATCAGTATACATGACGATATTTCATAAGAATAATGTTATCTAAAAATGGTATGTTGTACCCTTCTACACGTATAAATCAATAGTCGGACCTTGAGTAACCTCAACTGCAAACAACTCCATCAAGCAGAGTATATAATGATTGTTTGAATTAGACTTAGTCGAGGAAAAAAGGATATTGTCATGGCTTAATGAAAGACAGTTCAAGAGTAAGCATCATTGTTAGTGATTTTCATATTAACAACAAACAATATTTCATTAATTAAGTTATATATCGTCCTCTGATTATGCATGTTATTGGTATCAGTATGGAAACTTGTCATTGACATAGTAAAATGAAACTTATAACCGATGTATGGAAATGAAATTCTGACCCTTTACATATTAATGAACCATTTTCGGTGATAATGGTCAAACAAAAACCAAAACCACCCATAAAGAACTGAAAACAAATATGTAGGTTGGCACGTGGTTGTATCTTAATGCTTATTTGAGAGTAAAATAAGCACACACTTAGTTTTTAGGCAAATATGTTATCACCTTAAAAACAACATATAAGCACACACTCATGCCACTGTATTATTGTTCCTTTCAATGAGTGCATTTAGCTATTTAAGAAGGTCATAAACACCCGATAAACCCTATAAGTTATAACAACCCATTAAAAATTCTTTCTTTATTTATTGTAGGAGACAAAACACTAATTGGTCCATACATAAGTTAATTAAGTTTTGAGTGTTATTTTAGTATAGAAAGTAAACTGTGGGATGATATTAGCATATAACCTGAAAATCCGATAGACCCAACCAGCAACCCGATAGACCCGAACCCGATAGACCAGATACCTTATCGGGTCTAGTTGTGGGTTGGTTTTTACTTTTTCAAAACCTGATAGACCCGACCCGATAAGCCCTCTAACGCGACCCGATAACCCGTTTGACACCCTTAGTCCCAAACACCCTTGAATTCAGGCAAGTCTTATCTATAACCTATATAAAATAAGCTTTTGAAACCTTCATCTTGGCTCTAAATTACCAAAAAATGACACGTGTATATTCATAAATAATCAACGATTCATATTGAAAGTTGACACCGGCATTTAATTTTCAAAAAAAAACCTTTCAAACAAAACCTTCGCAACCGATGATCTAAAATTTCCCAAAGATCAAACCAGCTGATTACATAAAATCAAATGAGATCCCTAAATCAAACCGGCCCCTTTAATCATGTTTGTAAAAATGATTCTTGTCACAATGAACCCTAAATCAAACCCTGAAACATTTGTTTGAAGAATCAAGTTTTGAATCCATGTAGTATGAAGCTAGATCCGTAAATTTGCATCCATGTGGTATGAAGGTAGATCCGTATATAATTTTTGAATCTGGTTTAAAAAACTATTACAATTTTTGGGTATTATCAATTTCTCCATATTTGTTCATACTGAAAGTTTTTGATTTTGTGTAGGATGTCCATGATGAATTATCAGGATGGCAATTTCATGGTTTGTTTTACATTTATGTTCATCAACATCAAATTTCCAGGTATCTTTCAATGTTAAATTAGTATGTTATTTTACTTTTAATGCCCATATGTTTTTTTGTTAATTTTTAATATGATATTATAATAACTTACTTTTCTGATTGATAATTTTTTATTGTTATGAAAAATAAAATCAGATTAATTTATGAAATAAGATATGAATATGAATGATCATGGATTTTTTAATTGTTAGGTATGTTTATCTGATAATGAATTAAAGGTATATCAATCATCTTACTTGTCTTACAATTAAATAACAGTTATCTATGAAGTATATTCTTAGTGAGCAGTTGAATTGCTTATATTTGTTTTGTGATTGGTTTACTTTAGAATCGATATTAAAGATTAGATATGGTTGTATATGAAAAGAATATGTGATATTGGGAAAAAGGAATGCCAACAGTATATGCTTAACGTTTTAATTGCAATGTAATTTCATGTAGTTTTCGAATTCCAAAACTGACCAATTTCACAACAAAAGTCATAGTTTTTGTCTATCTCAAACAAAGAAGATGTATATAAAGTAGGACTCTTCAGATGTATACCTCTGGTTCCATAACAATGTTTTCATTTGGTGGGTCATTTTTTAAGCCTCCAGGGCTTATATATAATTGTAAAATTTCGTTAGATGTTATTTTCGCTATGTTTGACTGAATCTTGAATTGGTTAAATATGTTATAAAGTTTACTGCTTAGCTTTCTTTCTGTGAGAATATTTTTAAGCTTTTTTTTAGTGAACTGAATGGCGACTTTGGCTATGAATGTGATAGTGGGTCACCGTCATGGTTAAAAACGAAAAGGAATTAAAAATAGCAACGTTTAAAATTAATTTTGTAATAGCAAATTGCTTGAATGATCTTCATTCTGAAGTAAATCATACCACCGAATTGAGTGAACATCTCCATCAATTTCAAGTTCACAAACTGATTTAACTAAAGATGTAACATCATCATCTATAGATTCGGATATTGCAAGGTCATGAGGCAATGATGTGCCTGGCTAATTTTCTAGCTCCATTAGTACATATGTATTAGTCTTCGTGTCCGATCTCATCCTAGCTGCATAAATCCGTTTGCATATGAAAATACACATAAATCACTTTCCCATTCTCTGCATGTGCACAAGTCTGTAGTATAAGAAAGAGCAGGATTACAAGAAAATTCAATGTACTATTTACTTTACCGATACACATAGCAACATTTTTGACACAACCTGATGCTACATACATACTATTATATAACACGTTATGCAATTTGTTGCAACGGATGATCAGAAATTTAGAATTGTTGCCTATGTTGACTTATATGCTACAAAATGTCTATTGCATATTTGGTTTCAAAATATTAGTTGTCTTGCATTTTCTTAAAATTTCCCAAAAGCATTAAGCAATTGACGACGATGAGTAAGCAGGATTAGGCAACGGCCCATTATTCGCACCGTTGACCATATAAAATTCACAGTATAAACAAACTTGCACCAACTTTCTGTCATGCATCGACTAGGTTTAGTTTCCCATAGTAATCACCCTGAGATACAAAATTACATCATTGTTAGCTTCAATGGGAGCCAAAAACAATGAGCGAAATATAGTAACACTTAAGTGACCTTCCACGGAGCCAAGAAGTCCACTCAGTACTGAAAACCTGTAGTAACACATAGGACAGCATCAGAATCTTCACTAAATACATTTGCTAACAATTCAGGAACTTTAATCACATCTGCTTTCACCTGAGAAAGTAGAAAATATATACGCATAGGTGAAACAAGTATTCAAATGTCACAAGAACTTAAGAATAGCCTTTCAAGCCACTCAACTACTAATTTAATTCAGATAAAAACGTGCTCTAAAATTATACAATTACATTATAGTATAGATACCTTATCTTTTAAACAATGCAAGCTATTACTTGATCTCATCATTTACAAAGATGCAAAGTAGTTACACGAAATATATGGGTGGCTTTAAGATGTTAAATCACAAGTAGTTTGACAAGGTTTTTAGTGGCAAATTAGTATGTGCACTCGAGTAAGAAACAAAATTTTAGCAATAGGCTGATTTTGCCATAATTTGAGATAATGAGCTCTACTTATTCAACATTTGGATATTAGGTAACTGTAGAACCATGCACCAACCAAATAATACCCAAAGTTTGCTATCTCAATCCCCATATTGTTAGTTTGCAATTAAGTTAGTATTAACGCAAAGAACATTATATGAAAGTGGATTACTTTCGTGCCTTTTTATTTGGGATAGATTTAAGTGATTGAAGAGATGTTTGTTGAGTCATACATATGTAATAGGTGATAACATGAGTGGTTAAGTATATCTTTCAAGCTTTCAAACATATGTAATAGGTGATTACATTAGTGACCTAAATTTACGGTAGTGATAAAATCTATTATATGATGCAACATATCCCCAAAGTAAATGGAGACATACCTCCAATTGGGTCCGCCTCTATTGTATTAATTGCACCCTTTTGTTGCCTTGTGTCGCTTCAGTAAGCACCTCCATCTATAGGCCTTCATTTACCAAATTTGTTTACGCCAATCCCGACATCGTATAAATTATAGAGATTCCTTTTAAACATTCCAAAAAATGATTAGCAGTTGACCAAAAAGATAGTTCTTAATCTATAGGGCTTACTAATACTAATATGTTTCTGTTTCAGATACTCGCTGCTGGTGTTGCATCCCTGATACCTATTCAGGCGCATATATGGTTTTGCATCCCCAACACCTATTGCAGCCTTGTGGAGCATGGAATCCCATTGTAAAAATATGAAACTTCGATTGGATTAGTATTTCCTCCATCTTTGTAAGAATAGGTAAATTCTAAATGGGGCATGGAATCCCATTGTAAAAAGATGAAACTTCAAAGTGGTCATGTTTGTGTTCTCATGTTCCTGTAAGTACAATGTTAAAATAATTATAAATTGGTACAATCCCATTATTAATTTTAAAGTTCTCAGCGGTTCTTTGTCATTTGTTTTACAGGCTTAGTTGTTCGTTCTCATGAGGTCAAAGATGAACGGTATGAAATTGATCAAGATAGTAAGGCCCGGTCATGGCTTATGTTTGTTGCTGTAATGGCAGCGACATTGGCACTGAGTGGAGAGGCGATGCAGGTACGTGAGACCAGCGAGGTTGGACTGACATGTTTGTTGCAGGAGTTTTGTTAGTACCATTACTTTTAAAATAAGCACATAATGACTAAAGAGAAATTCCAAAGGCGAACCCATTGGAATTAGAGGAGCCAGGGGCAAGATGTATGTTCTAAGGATTACACGGTCCAGAAACCATATTTATTGAATTCATATCATCTTCACCTCTACCTAAAGCTCAAAATGTTCGATCATGCTTCCAGTCAGGTTGTTTTCTAGAGGGGATGTATGTGGCACCCATAAAGCTAAAGCCAACCTGCCCAAACTGACTAACTGGAGCATAATGATTATAAACAACCATATGTGGTGGAGCTTAAACACCAGGCATACCCCCCGGGTTACCAATAAAAGGGCCTGGAAATCTGGCAGGACCACCATAAAATGAGTCCATGCCAGAATGGTTTTGCCAGGGACCAATATGTCTCGAGCCTGAACCAGTGGTCTTTTGGGATTGTGATTGAGTCCCACCAGATTCGTCATGTGGGCCAAATGTAAAGACTGGATCACTCATCATGGGATGGTTCATATCGTAGAATGGAAAGTGAGAAGGTGTGGCACCATGGAAATGAGAGAGCATTTGAGTGGATGATCCCTGAGGACTTGGAAGAGGCGGCCATAAAGATATAGGTGGATTTTCAACAGAAAGATCAGTGGGAAGGGATACACTAAGAGATTCCTCAGGCTTCGTTTGACTTCCAGATTGTTGATCCCCAGCCGAACTTGCAAAACCCGTAGACTATTAGTACATACATATCGACAAAAATAATTTAATCATCAAAATGCAAGAAAAAAATTGTATTACCTCCTTGGATATCCTCAACTGCACCTCCAAAACTTTTGGTGCTTGAAACCACTGATCTTAAGCCATTGCCAACGATTTCTTCCGTATCGTTGGCTGCCACAGCAACTGCCGAAGCAGCAGCACCAAACTCATCGTTGTATTTTCTGCTCCAAACTACTGTGACCAGGTAATCTTAAAATGTTCAGCCTCTAAGTCTAATTTTCTTTATTTTTTTTTGTAACAATGTCAATGGTGGTGTGTCCAAACTACTGACTGTAATCTAAAAATGTGAAGTAGGAGTATCATAGGGTTGAACAATATGGGTACATATAGTTTTGTTTTTATATTATCACCCCCAAAGATATACCCGAGGTTATTTTTTAGAAGTTAAATGGACCTGACCATTTATTACCTTTATTTTTATCTGCTTTATTATATTTGCATGATGAGAAGGTTTTGCTGGGCGGATAACTCTAAAAACAAGCTGAACATGTACAGCTTAAGAATAAGAATATGAAATATATACCCCCATTGTATATTGAATGATATAGAATGTTCACTTAGACAATATTGTTTATAGGGTGTTTTGAATGAGTGTTTTGATTGCTTATAACGAACAGAGAATTATATTAGGGTTGTTTGGCATTGCTTATTAATATCAAGATTACAATTTTTATGGTTCTTATGATAATATTGAATGTTTAGATGCTGATTGCGACAAGGTAATATACTATACCCACTCATTGTTAGTGACATCTGTCTAAATTGCAGATGCAGTTCTAACTCATCTTAAAAGATTTTCAAAGTGAATTTTATTGTAATTCCACTAAAATATAAAATATAGCATGAATCTGTTTAGAAAGTTTGTACATTAAAAGTACACTAGGTGCGTTCCATTTATAACCCTTTAGAGATAAAGTAGACTCAAATCAAGTGTTTAATAAGTAAGTGGGTCGAAAGTGCACCTCTGCAAAAACTTTAAGAATGATCATTTGTGATATTACGTTTTGTACATTAGGTGGCAGATTTGCTGCAGTAATGTTGTGGATATGACAATCAATGCACCTTTGTTTCTGAATGACCACCGTCTCACTTACTATTCCATGAGGTATATTTTTTCATCTATATTCTTTCATGAGAACGTGTCATGCTAGACAATTCTTTTGTTTTTCAGGTTTAGGCGAGCTGCCATAGTGTTCGATTCATATCCGTCGTATGCGCTACCAAGTTATTGGGCGAACAGTTCTCGCTGTCAAATGGTGCAACTCTCCTTCATTCAACCCTTCAAACCAATTCATCTGGTTCACCAATGGCATCCGCTGTTATCTGAGAACTACTATATGAGACTAAAGGTAAAACAATTACTCTTTCTAAAAACACAATGAGATGATAGGCACTTAGGATATGCAGTCCCAAACAGCCTCTTTACAGACCAATCAACTTACATTTGTATGACGAGAAGCCTTTATTTTACGGGTCCACTTTGGGGTGCAAAGCTATTTTTCTACTTGGAGGGAATTCCAATGAACCGCTAGCTATGTTCCTTCGCAGTGGCAATATTGTACTAATGTCCGGTTAAGCAAGGGAGCGTTTTCATGGTCAATACATAAGTTATCTATGTTATTTGGTGTGTTGTTAACATAGAGTTTTTAGTAAAATGTCTTGATGACCAGGTAAATATTCTCGAGATTTCCAAAGCACGCTTCTCCTTTTGAACCAATGTATCTTTGTCAGCATTTGATATATGGTCTTAACCTAGATATTCTCCACAGGTGTGCCTCAAATAATCAATGATGCAGAACACGCAGAGATGGGGTCTTTAGAAAAGCAGTTGTCGGATGAAGACGATATTTGTTACTTGGAATACATCAAAACTTCAAAGAATTAACATCAATAAAACATTTTAATAAGTCTTTCATCAACTATAAGTATATTCTTATTTTTTTTAATCTTTCTTTTTTTAACAATGAGTGTTATTTAATTTTTCTTTCCGAATTTTGGCAATGACATTTTTGACTTTACCTATTTGTTTTTAGTATTCGATTACATTTTATTTCTCAACATTCTATCAACCATAGCTTAACTTGAAAAACAACACTTAAAGAACTATGTGTTGTAAATGATAATATAAAAACATAAATCAGACCAAGTTATAAAACAAAGTCAAATGTAATCGATAACGAACAAGTATCAACATATAAATGTTTCTTCCAACAATGCCTTAAAGCTCCCCGCCCAACGGGCGGGCCTTGAAACTAGTATATATATAATTATAAAATTCATTTCATGAAGTTTTGAAACTCAAAATATTGAGACATGATCCCTCGGTCCGGTTTTTTTTCCTTTGATAAGAGTTTCTGACTCGACATTACAAGGTGATGAGTTCGATTATTTAAATAGCTCATAATCGGCGTAAGTGCAGAAACGGATCTACATAGGAGCCAGGTGTGGCACGGGCTACATCAGAGTTTTGGTCACGAAGTATAATTTTTTATAAAATATGTCATTTCTAATCACATGTAACCTCCAATTTTACCAAATAAATTTTTTATAAGGCAATTTTAGTGCTCATAGTTATAAAAAAATTCTGCAACATCCTCTAAAAATCATGGGTGTCCATCTGTGTGCCAGGGAACCTTCGTGACCACAAAAGGATTAATTTTTTCCCTGCTAAATTCGAATCGTTGACCTCCAGTTTCAAAAATTGATATTCGTACCGTCGAATCACCTCTTGTGTTTCTCGCCCGCCTTTGCTAACTACATTTCTATGCTCATAAGTCATAATTCATAAAACGAAATGATAATAACGATCGCATATACATCATGAAATGAATTAACCTCTAAGAGGTTGGCTTCACTTGTTTTTTTTTATGATAACTAAAAAAGAAATAAATTTATATATTTCTTTTATTTCAAGACAAGCGTTTTTGTCACCTCGAAACTTTGGAATCAATAGACAAGTTTTATATTCCTTTTCTTTTGTAAATCTGGTATATTGCACAAAGGGACCAGATCCAGTCAGATCTAAAGCAAGATCCAACCCATTTTAATTTTAGCTACAATACGCAAATGACAAACATTAAACTGTTCTTGTGTTCTACTAAAATCCACCTTGTCAAACAAAACAATTTGTAGCCTAGGCGTACCATGAAATGCTCGTTAAGATGGTTGTGAGTTCAAATCTTGTGAGAAACAAATGTCATGTATTTTTATTGCGTATAGTTAGGGTTTGTAATGTTACTTCTGTTTAAAAAAAGGTCCACCTTGCCAAAAAACACAAAAGAATGACAAACCTTTTTAAGGTCATTTATAATCATGTACTCTAAATCTATACTCTCTTATATTATAAGGTTTTTTACAAGCCTTTTAAGCACGAAAATTAAATGAGACATTAAATTCATTCATAAAAAATACCATATTTAACTGATTTTGTACAACTCCTAAAGCAACAGTTTTTTAAATAATTCTACACTTTAATGTCCCATAATATTTTTTTTAAATATTTATACGAAATAAATATGTTACAGGATCTATTTCTGTAAAGTTCCTTAAAAGAAAATGCAATACAGTAATATAAACGGTTTTACATTTGAATCGGTCTCATTAATTATCCATAAGAAACCTCTCAAAGAAAACATCGCGTTTTCTTACTATTCGAGGCATTTTAAAGGATGGTGAGTGGATTGATGATCTTGTGCTTGTCAAGTCTGAGATTTTTTCTCACTTCTCTAAACGATTTCAGCAGCCCCTTTGTACATCGAACTCTTTTGATCTCAATTTTGCTAACCCTCTTTCTCATATCGAAA